>WNNJ02001456.1:0-114733 GCA_012934845.2 Pomphorhynchus laevis | reverse complement strand
AAAGTTTATTTTTCAAAAGAAAATATAACAGAGGACGACTAAATGACGGTCAATGGTTTGTAGGAGCAGTTGAACGTGGTTCGAAAAAGACCTTTATAGTGCCTGTAAGAAATAGAAATGCAGAAACAATGAGGCAAGTTATAAATGATAATATTTTACCAAATACTATTATTATAACAGACCAATGGAAAGCATATTCAAAAGCCTTAGAGAATAATTCTTCATATGATCATAGGTCTGTTAATCATTCTATTAACTTTATTAACCCTGAAGATAGGACTATACACACAAACAATCGAAGGTTTGTGGTCTTTATCGAAAAAATTTCTACGAGAGAAACCAGGAATTTCGAAGGAACAACACTCCGAATATCTAATTCAATTCATTTGGGAACATAAAATTGAAAAATCAAAACGTTTTAATACATTTTTGACCCTTTTATAATAAATTCTTTTTGTCTTTTTTTAGAATTTTCAAAACCGACGTCTATTTTCAAAACCGACGTCTAACGTGCATGCACCGCTTTTACGTACTGTTATTACCTTTGATATCAGAGATTTGATTCAACCATGGCTGTCTTTTCAACTATAACAGAGAATTACATGTTTCTATATGTAATTTCTACAAGACACCATATTGTTTCCGCTTTGAGAATCATCATCAGTTGCAGCACATACATATAAACTGTTGTTCAATTACACTATCGCCGGACCCTACGTTGTAGTACTTTCCAATATTTGTTTTGATTTACACCGCAAAAAACATTGAATTATAAAATACGTATCGCTTTTTGCTTAGCTTTTTTAATTGTGTATAATATACAAATAATATATAATATAAATATATTATATTTGAATATATTATATTGGAATATATTATACTGGAATACCCTAATTAGCTACGTTGACTGACCATTGCTTTTCTTTTATTTTTTTTATTATTTTTTTTTGACTCTGCCTGAATAGCCTTTTGGCTTTGGTATGTATTGGAATAATAATAATATATATAATAATATTATTGTGTATAAGACAAAGCCTCAAATGGCTGTTCAGTCTATTAAGTGTTAATTTAAAAAATAAAAATAAGAAAATGAAGTGTATAATTGTTATGATATGAAATGATCAGATTGCACCTTTTGTATAACTATATTTATTTATAGATATTATTGAATAAAGCTGTTCTAACGTTGCTTATTTATTACAATTTATTCAATAATATTGGTTCATCGAGATGGAGAAACTATTGATGCCTTCAGTATTAAATATAACTATCGACAGTCCTAATTCTCAAGAGGAGTGGATACACTGGAAGCGACGCCTTGACAATTTTTATGCTCTACAAGCAGGACTCAATGACGAATCTAAGCTACCATTACTTGTCAATCTCATTTCGACGAAATTATTTGGATTAATCAAAGCGTACACTTCATATGAAGAGGCTGTAAATATCTTGAATAGAGCATTCATAAAGCATGTAAATATTCTATTCGCACCTTACCAACTTTATGTTTGCCGACAAGAACCGACAATGACTTTAAATCTTATCCCCCAATGCTTGGTGATTTCGCTAATCTATGCGATCTTCAACCTGTGTATTCTTCTTCAAATCGTAATGCACATATTACAGATTCTTTTATTCAAGGACTTCACAATAGTTACATTAGACAACGTCTCCTTGAATCTCGAGTAACTGATCTTGACGAACTAGTGACGATTGCCAAATCACTCGAAGCAGCTCAACAACATGCCGCGATAATATCATCCGCAGAAACATCAAGTATCGCATTTACTCAGGTCAGTCTGGTTGATAAATCATGTGAAGATAATGAACAATTTGATACTCTCGCTGCACTGAAAACAAATAAACTAGCACGCTTCTCTCAAAGTCAAAAACGTTGTATATTTTGTGGTGGATCGTACCATCTTCGATTAAATTGTCCAGCTCGGAATTCAACTTGCCATTCATGTGGTAAAAGCGGTCATTTTGCAAACGTTTGTCGCTCTCGTAGTTTTAAGAATACTCCGTCAACATCCGCTGCTCTATATTGCGCATCTCTATTCAACCAAAGTCAAACGTATCAGAAAGTTTTGATAGATAACAAATCGTTTCAATCACTTCTGGATACGGGGAGTTCAGACAATTTTATTGATGATGCGGTGGTATCTGACCTTCAAATAAAAACTTACTTGTGCAAACGTCAAGTCCACATGGCGTCATCATCACAATCCGTGTTCGTTCGTCGTAATTGCTACACTACTTTCAAATTTATGGATCGTACTTACAGGAATACACTCTTTCTCGTGTTGCCTAATTTATGCGCATCCGTAATATTAGGACATAATTTTTTCTCCTTTACCGATATATTACTTTCAATTTCGCTGGTCCGAACCCTGGTTTATCCTTAGCATCTTTACAAACTGCTCCAGTCATGTATATTAAGCCGTTGACGTTATTCCCAGGTATCGACAAAACAATTCGTCCGATATGTACTAAATCACGTCGACACACACCGGAAAATTCTCGATTCATCAGGCAAGAAATCGATAGACTCCTCAAACAAGGAATTATTGAAAAGAGTAGATCACCATGGAGAGCTCAAGTTCTAGTGGTGGCCAACAACGGACGAAAGCCAAGAATGGTCGTAGATTACTCATGTACTATCAATCGTCACACGTTACTGGATGCATATTCTATCCCAAGAAGCGACTCCATGATCTCCGATATTGCTTCATACTCGGTATATACAATCGTTGACCTATCCCAAGCGTATTACTAAATACCTTTGTTGAGTCAAGATGGGCCATACACTGCTTTCGAAGCAGATGGGAATTTATATCAGTAGCGCAGAATCTCTTTTGGACTAACCAACGCTGTATGCGTTTTTCAGCTTATAATTAACCAATTAATCAAGGATAACAACTTAGCCGGTATCTATGCCTACTTAGACGACATAATTATTTGCGGGTGAAGTTTTGAGGAACACGATGAACGGTATCAAAAATTTTGTGAAGTTGCAAAGAGAGTGAATCTTACGTTAGCCAAGGAGAAAAGAAAATATCGCCAAAACATGTTGAATTTCTTGGGATATCAACTATCGAAAGGTACTATTAAACCGGATCCCAATCGTGTCAAGCCACTTATCAATTTTCCGATTCCTACAGATAGAAAATCTATGCAGGGTCTAACGGGTCTCCTTGCATATTATTCTAAATGGATACCTTCGTTTTCGCGAAAAATTAGACATTTGCTCGATTGTGATACATATCCGCCTTCAAGTGATGTTAACAAAGCTATTGATGACTTGAAGAATGAAATTTCTGAGGCAACTCTAACAGCGTATACTCACGATCTTCCTTTAACCGTAGAGACTGATGCATCATATTCGTCGATAGGTGCCGTTCTGAGACAACATCAAAGCCGATTGAGTTTTCTTCACAAACCCTACCAAAAACTGCGTTACATCAGTCCAGCATTGAAAGAGAGGCCCAGGCCATTGTAAATAGCATTCAATATTGGAAGCATTATTTACTTGGTAAACCGGTCACTATCAATACAGATCAACTCTCTGTTTATTTCATGTTTGGTAGAGCTCATTCGAGCAAGATCAAAAATGATAAAGTGGCTCGATGGTGACTTGAATAAGCTCCTTATCAATACGAAATTCAGTATCGTATGGGAAGTGAAAATAAGGCAGCCGACGCTATGTCAAGAGTTACGCACATGTGTGCCCATACTGGATCATTGAACCAATTAAAACACATTCACAATACTCTTTGTCATCCTGGCATTACTAGAATGTTGCATTTCGTTACACAGCATCGCTTGCCATATGATAAATCAGACGTTACGAAAGTTATTAATAGTTGCCATATCTGTGCCGAACTGAAACCTCGCTTTTGTAAACCTACCGTTAGCCACGTTACCAACGCCACTCAGACATTCGAGAGATTATGTGTAGATTTCAAAGGTCCGCTTGAATCCGTTACTCGAAACCGTTATCTACTTTGCGTTGTCGATGAATTCTCCTGTTTTCCGTTTGCGATTCCTTGTAAAGACTGTTCATTCCTGTCAGTAATTACTGCAGTACGACAAATCATAAGTATTTTTGGTAGTCCTGGTAGAATACACACGGATCAAGGATCATGTTTGCAATCTCGTGAGTTCCGTGATTTTCTATCATCTCAGGGCATAGTACTAGCACTCGGGAAACGTCACACGAACGTATGTTCAATTATCCGCGAAACTCAAGGAACTCGTTTGTTTTATCGCCGTGGCTTCATAACGATCAAGTGTATTTACTGAAAGACGATAGGGCACCTAAAACTGATTATACTTTCAGACCTGTTGAAGTACTACAATCAAATGGTAATTACGCTACCGTGCGAAATATACCTCAAGGTAATGAGCATGACGTATCAGTTAGAAAATTGGCTAAATACCCGTCTAATCCATCAATTGATGAAGACAGAAACTGCAGCCAAGTAGAATTAGAAAATTTGGCCCATGAAATCACCAACTTTTCGCCAATATGTTATAAATATTCATTATCAAAAGAGAAATATGAATTTTCCCAAGAATCAAAAGATAATAGTCATACTATGACACAAGAAGACGACAACGAAAACTTCATTGAGCATGCCACAATTCCAAAACAAGAAGAGAGGACCAGAAGAAGACCGGCCTATCTTAATGATTACTTTTGCTGCCGGTGCGAATGTTATGATATGAAATGATCAGATTTTACCTTTTGTATAACTTTATTTATTTATAGATATTATTGAATAAAGCCGTTCTAACGTTGCTTATTTATTACAATAATGTAATCAGCCGAATGGGTAGTTCAACATTAATTGATGGTTCGAGCTGTCATGAATCCACCTTCTCACTTGAAGTTAAAAATGTGAATAGCTGGAGGCACAAGCAATTTCCTCAGGTAGTGACTTCCAAATGTCTATTACCCGATGGAAAATCATAGGGTAATCATCGGGTAATCATTTTTCAGGGGGAAATTTATAGAGGGTTAGGCGATGTCCACGACAATTTGTAGTTCTAAACTTTATAACATTTGTGGAATATCCTTCAAAGATTTAACAACCGCCTACATTGCCAAGAGATCAAGATAATTCAAAATCTGATTAAGTAGTTCCTTATCTTCACCTATCACGCGAAGTAGGGTGAAGCTGACTTAAATTGAAAATTTCTTTAGTTCTGACCTTCGACCATTGAAGCTTAAATACTTTCTCACAATTACTACAGAAACGAATGCTAGGAGTAAAGCGAGTACACAATGATCACTGCTACCGATAGGTTACAGATAACTAACTCTTTCTATGTCAGTGATACGTTTGGTGAATGATAAATCGAGAATGAATCCCGGCCTTGATAAACTACATGTAGGTTTGCATATATGCTGGATTAGAAGCAGCTCAGCAACTAAGAATTCGGATAAATCCTTTTCATCAATACTACCTTCAGTAAAGAGAGATTCTGACCAGTTTGATTTTGCTAGATTGAAATCGCCAACGAGTATAAAATGTTTGCTACTACACAAGGAGCTCAACAGTGGCTTTAAAACAAAAATTTATTAGAACTAATGGGGACAGATAGAGAACGCAAATATTAATATTGGCGGACTCACAGTTAGCATAAAAGCGCAAACTCTCAAACGATTTATATTCGTCACATTGATATGATACATTTGATATAATGAAATTGTTGCCAACGTACGCTGCAACTCCACCTGCACGCTTGCCCGATATTCGATCAGCTCGCATCAGTCGATAACCTGGAATGTTAATAAGGGTATCTGTAACATGAATATGTAACCAGGATTGCGTTATACAGGAAAAATCGTACGAATTAAACAGAATATGTTGCTTAAGTTCTACGACCTGAGCTAGCAAACTACGCAAATTCGAATAGCCGATTGGCAAATGCCGTGAAACATTACTAACACTATATGTTTGTTGTTTCGCCTCGAAAATACCTTCGAATGAAACCAGACATCCTAACGGAGGACAAATTTCTCGACTGCTACTCTTTTAAGAACACACTATCGGGAGATCCACAATCTTACCACATTGTAAAAATTCGTTGTTAGTTTTGCTCATAGATGCTTTATCGTTACCCATCGAACTGTCCGTCGCCATTTCACAACGCGAAAATTCGAACTCAAAGGTTAAATTCACTACTAGTTAAACGACTGCTTAATTCTTCATTTGCTTTACTAAACTTTATACTGTCCTCTAATGCGAGATTGCGAAGAATACGTGTATTAGTTCCCTTCAATCGATATCCACACTTTAATAATATATTGGCATGATCAATAGAGTTCATAACGACCTTTAATAGTCGAGGCCTAGCAGTTAATTTCTTTCTTAATCTAAACACCTTGCGTACGTTCAAACAACTCGCAATCTCCTCGTCACCTTTTTGCAAAAGATGAGAAAAAATGTCGCGTAATCTATTAACTTCGTGATTTAATCGTTTTTGGGAATTTTCTACGGTATTTTCTACGTTTTTGGGAATTATATATTATATTTCTATATAATATATAATCACTTTTATTGATTTTTCTTCAAAGGCTTTCTTAATATCTGCTTAATCGAAATTTGTATAAAGCGTACTAAAATCGTAAGTATACTTTTGCTTTGTAATTGATACACTGACCCGCATAAGGTGTATTCTTATTGTCCTCAAAAACTCTGCTGTGGAAGTTATAGCAGTATAAATTTCTCTTCTTTCATTTCATATTTTCTTTACTTTTACATTTTTTGCCTTTAAAATTTTCTTTCCGCACTCCTCCATCCTTTTTCGGTTAATAGTTTAAGACGGCCAGAGTAATAGTGTTTAAGTATGGAATAGTGTAAAATATATGGCAATAAAGATGCGTGGAATAAAGAAAGAAATAACGTCAGGTCCACTAAATTACCTCTATCTTCATATCTCCTTCGCCCATTCTCCATATACATAAATAGAGGATATGGTGGAATAAATAACGGCGAAATATGCATTCTGAAATTCGATAAAGCATGAAAGTTTGAATATTTTAATACTTTGAGTATATATTACTACGTTTCAATTATTAGATATTTCAAATTAAATTACATTTTATAAATATTAAAATTTATATTTCTTTATTATATACCGCGTGAATTTGAACGTTTACACGTGAACTTGAAAATTTGAAACGTTTTATTGCATAGTCACCTTGACAAAGCAATGCATTTGCTTGTGGATTTCAAATTTACGGCCACGTCAAAATCTTCAAGTAGTTTTAATTTTGCGAGAACTTTTATTATAGATTTTGCTGTTCGATTACTCCACCAGCTGCTAAATCCATCTTGATCGTCTTTACCTGAATGCTGCTGCGGTTGGCATCGCAGTGACATGACTCTTTTGACAACAATAGGATTTGCAGCAAATATATTTCCAAATATTGCCTCGGCAGACATTATAATTGTGATCGGCGGGCCTTAAACGAATGCAAATAGGCAGACAGAATTAGTACAGACAGAACGAGTTTTACACGCAGAAAGACTATTTCAATATTTTTTCCAACTAGATTGTGTTTGACAAATTGTATTTTTATATTCCATATATGTAATATATATATAATTTCAAATATTTCAGCACAAAACTTGCACCAAGACTTAAATGGGAATACGATGATGGTATAAATTGTTAATAAGATAGATATATAGAAACAATATGACATGGCGGCGACGGGACAGGCTCTCAGACAACATGCACGCATTTTATAATGTAAAGATATTAGAGAATTGTCTGTGAAGAATTTTTTACTGCAACTTAACTGAAATATGAAAATATGACAAATATCTTAGACGCCAGCTATAATACGTCTTGATAACAAGAAAATGTTTGATGAATGCCTGATTTTAAGGATATATTGTCGTTTACAAAGTGTTCCACCACGATATATTCCGCTTTGCAGCCCATCTGACGGATTACGCTTAACGGAATGCCAACAGTAACCAAAATATTTCAATTTTTTAATTTTTAGATATTTAGGATTTGCAACAGCACGCAATCTAAAATTTCACATATTATAAATACAAAAATTGGTATCTTGTATTTTTATTCATGAATCCAAACGTTTTTAAAAAGTATTTAATACTAAATATAAATTAAAATAAATAATTATTAGATATAATTAATAAACGTAAATTCTTCAAAAATTACAAATAATAAATTGTGTCATAGTATTGTCTATCGCTCGTCCTTCAACCGTGCCCAGAACGCAACTAGCGTTACCGCGTTGGAGCGTTGCCATCCAACGCGGTAACGTTGGAGCGTTGGAGCGGCAATAAATAAATATAAATAATATTTATTAATTAATAAATAATATATATATATATATTTATTTATTAAATATATATAAATATTTAAGATTATATTAACTTAGCTCGTTAAAAAGGTACTTTAAACACATTGTACACTGAATTCTACTCCTTATTTTAACGAAGTCAATAAAAATATGATAATTATAAAAATAAAACAATTATAAAAATATGGCATGTTGAAATGTTCTTAACAGTCCTTATTGTGATAAGTTTCTGTAAAAAAACTACCGTTTCTGTAAATACTGTCGATATTTTTGAACCATGGCACATTCCATTATTGGCAATTATTATGAAAAATTATACGCATTTTTTATCATAGTTAAATAACCAGATTTTACATTTATTTAAATCAATGTACATTAATAGAATTGCAATGTCATTAAAACTTTAGTTTTCCTTCAAAAAAATTCAATAAACGATTGATCGCTTAGGCACTCGATGACACCAGCGGCATTGCCTTACTGAACCGCTACGCTTAATCGCTGCCTGATGAAAGCCGTTGATCGAATTTAACCTGAGATCCCGAACATCATCTTTTCGAACTGTTCGATAAAATACGAAGTTTTCTTGTCCAAGACAAGGAAACTTCGATCAAACTTCGTATGATCCTCCTCCGTAAACCAAACATATCTCATCCCACTGTATCTTTTGCCTCATCAATCATCCCCATAGTCCATAATCTCACTTTCTTAGGCTTCCATTTCGATAATCACCTTTCCCTTAAACCCTTCGTCCGTGACAAGGTCCGCTCGTCTATTTTAATTCTCCGTGACATCCGCCGTGTCCGCTATCGTATCGACTTCCATTCGTGTATGTCTCTTCTTTCTTCGCTTATTTTCCCTAAAATCGATTACTGCCTTAGCCTTTTCGCCAATTCTCCAAAATCCATCATCCTACCCCTACAACGAATAATCAACACCGCCGTTCGAGTGCTCTTTCGTCTCCGTCGCTTCGACCACACATCCACATATTTTGCCCAACTCTCCTAGCCTACCATCCACATCTGCATCAAACCCCGCCTTCTTCTGGTAACGGTGAGACAGGGAGAAGATGAAAGAGTTCCGGAAGGATGATGCTAGACTGGGCAAAGTGGGATAGGATGGAGACCAGGGTGTAAGAGAGCAACATGGATACTTTAGTCTGGAGAAATGACGAATAATCATTGGCATTGATGTTGCACGGCGAAGAGGAGCGAGCAAGGATTGAGTTAAAAGTATGCCGGAGAGTCTTAGAGTTGAATAAGGTGATGATTTTATGCTGCCAGAAGGAGTTGCATTTGGTACATAGTAGGTTGAGATAAGACCGGCGAAGAGCAAGATAGGAATCACGGAAATACGGAGTGATCGAGCGGAAATCACGTCTGAGAGAGCGGTGATATACTCGAAAAGAATGGCGGAGTCGACGCTTTGAGAGTAGGCATTGGATGTCAAACCATGGGGCACGGTGTAAGCGACGGTGTGGGTGAGACTTGAAGAGCAAGAGAATATCGAGAGTGGATGTGAGTTCAGAGTCGAAGAGAAAGGCGAGATCGTGAGGAGATGAATATGTTATTGTGGGTAATGATAGAGACGATTTGAGTAAGGCAGAGCGGAGAAGGGAGAGGTCAAGATTTCTCCAAGGGCGACGTAGGATTGTAGGTGTGTGAGGAGGGGTGTGGTTGCGAGTGAGATCAAGGGTGATAAGAAAGTGATCGGATAGACCAGGATCATGGATGGACAGTGAGGTGTAGGCAGCAAAATGATCGGGGACAGCGATGATGTCGAGTGCCCCACCAAGTTTATGTGTGGGGGCAGTGGAGATTAGTTTGTAATTGTAGTTGGATAGAATGTTGATGAAGCGGATGGAATCTGTGGAAGAGGGGCGGTCTAGGCAGATATTGAAGTCGCCCAGAACGAGTGAAGGGATTGAGGACAAAGAACAATGAGAAAGGAGATCAGCGAGTTCGGTAAAAAAATAAGGTTGTGGGAGCTGATGAACCAGGACGGTATACAATGGCGAGATCTAGAGTGATCGGGTTAGAATAACGACAAGTGAGCAATTCAAAAGAGCAAGGGCTGAAAGGGGGATTGATTTTGCGAAGAGACGCTGGGTGACGCGCGAATGCGACGATGCCGCCATGATTAGAGGATTTAGAAGGGCATGAGCTGAGGGGGCGGGCGGATTCGACTAGGGAGCAACCGGCAGAGAGCAGACGGCGAATGGAAAGGTCGTCGGAATCTGTGTGCCAGGATTCGGTGAGGCAGAAGAGATCGATGGATTGCTTGGTGAATACGTTGAGGATAAGATCGGATTTATTGAGAATAGATCTAGTGTTGAGGAGGCCGAGGCGGAAACCGTGTGTAGTGGTGGTAGGGGCTAGTGGAGAAGACACATTGGGGATATGGAGCGCCATCGAATTTTTGGGCGCCCGCGGACAACTTGAAAATTTCCGTCGATGTTTTGGATAGAAAAAGATGTTTTACCGCTTTCCTAGCGACGGCGTTTTTCGATGCGGGCTGAAGAGATTTGAGCGATTTCAGAAGGGGCACGATCGGGGAGAATTCGAGTAGTTGAAGATGACATGAGTTTGAATCGCTGAGAGAGGACAGAAGACGCGTGAGAGCGATGCTTGAAAACAATTTTTAGGAGAGGGGGCTGGGAAGGATTAGATTGAGAAGATTTGTTTAGACGGATGAATGCGACAGGAGAAATGTCCTTGAAAAAGGATGGTTTATCCGCAGGAACAATAGACGAGAGGATGGATCTGAAGGCGGAAACATCGTGGTTCAGACGTGCTTGTGGAGATAAGGAGTTAGAAGGCGTGATATTAGTTACAATGACGCAACGATCGCGAGAAGGAAAGCGATTCCGTAAAAGAGGACGACTGACGTGAGTAAGTGAGATCACGATAGAAGAGCTACTAGTTGATGATTTGGGGGGATTTAGTTTGACGGCGGTCGACATAGAGGATAATGATAATAAAGAGGGTAGCAAACGATGTGAGGAAAGGTTATGAGTGGAAGGATAGTGGAGGTTGTGGATGTGATTTTGATTGATGGATGCAAGTTATTGAGAAACAAGACGGGAAGGACGGGACGTGGGGTGTCGGGGAGTGAAGATGACATGGAATGGGAAGTGTATATGGTGGCAGGGTCGGTGGGTGGAGAAAGGACATTAGAAACGACGGGGGTAGTTTGAGTTGACGTGTTGGATGTTGATATATGCTTATTGGAAAGGTTGCAGATTAGTTTGTTGGCACAAAAACCACATACGAACTGTTCTTTAGCCTTATTCTTGTCGCAGGCGATTGTTGTCCAGACGCTGCAGTCGTGTATCGAGCACTGTACTTGCAGTTGTCCATAGTTGGTGTCGGTCTTAGTTGTTTTCTTACGTCCTCCCATAAACTTGTAAGAATGTATTTCAATCAATTTTTCAACCGATGGTTGTCGTCAATTGTTGTCGTCGATGGTTGTCGTCGATGGTTGTCGTCGATGGTTGTCGTCGATGGTTGTCGTCGATGGTTGTCGTCGATGGTTGTCGTCGATGGTTGTCGTCGATGGTTGTCGTCGATTGTTGTCGTCGATTGTTGTCGTCGATTGTTGTCGTCGATGGTTGTCGTCGATGGTTGTCGTCGATGGTTGTCGTCGATGGTTGTCGTCGATGGTTGTCGTCGATGGTTGTCGTCGAATGTAAATTTATTGTATGTTTAGTAGCTTGTAGTTATAATAGATTGCGTGTTTAAGCTGTTTAAAATTTTTGTTCTTAAGGAGTGTAAGATCCTTTATCGTCGATATCGTCAATTGTGTATATTATCTCTCACACTTTTTTAGGTATCTCTCAAACTTTTTCCTCTGTTTAGGAGACTTCAATATTTCCAGCATCAATATGGATGATCCTCATTCAGGAATAACACCTTCTAGTAAACTAGATCATGACTTGTGGAATTTTCTGTTAGATAACCTATTTCTTGTTCAGCATGTATCAGCACCGACTAGGATTATGAATGATCAAAGTTTATTGGATTTAATTTTATCTAAATCATTAACAGATGTGCATGACATTATGCATGAAACACCTGTAGGAGTTAGTGATCATTGTGTATTGCTTTTTCACTTCTCAGGGATTTTAAATAATATTATTGACGAAGTCGAAACTAAAATCTTCAAGCATTGTTGGTATCGTGCGGATCAGTGTAAAATTCTTCAAGCAGCATCGACTATGAACTTTGTCGGCGCTAGTGACGATGTTGAAGATTGTTGGAAGGTTTTTCGTTCAGCAATGTATGAAATAATAGAAAAATACGTTCCCACCAAGATCGTACATAAAAATAAAAAAGTGAATCTCCCGTAGTTTAATCGAGAACTTAAATCAGAACTAAGACGAAGAAACCGACTGTTTAAATTAAGCTGCAAGGACAATACTTATCAACAGGAATACGTCAATTGCCGTAACGTTTTCGAAAAGCTTAAAAAACGCAAAAAATTTAACTACGAAATGACAATAGCTGCGAACTTTTATAGTGCACCAAAACGATTTTGGGCTCACATACGTAGAAATAGGACAATTCCTCCTGCGATTTTGTCTCTTCGTATTAATGATAACTTTATTACATCGCCTCAAGATGTAGCCGACACGTTTGTGTCGACTTTTAAACTCGTAACTAATAACACAGAAACTAACCAGCAATCTCGTGTAAACCATTCACGAAGTTATTTTGATGTTACTACCGAGGAGGTTTATAGTGAGTTAAATTATTTACGACATTCATCACCTGGTCCGGATGGATTACATCCCCAGATACTAAGGATTTTATCTACATTTATTGCTTCACCATTAGCTTATTTGTTTCAATTATCACTAGCTAAGTCAATTCTACCGTTAGATTTAAAAATCGCCACTGTAGTGCCAGTCCACAAAAAAAGGAGATCGTCACAATCCTGAAAATTATAGAGCAATAAGCCTTACAAGTGTCGTATGTAAGATGCTAGAGCGCGTATTGTATCGGCGATTACTATCCTATCTTGAATAATCGAACTTGTTAGATAATTCGCAACATGGTTTTCGTCCTGGACGTTCTTGCATGTCTAATCATTTATGTGCACGCGAAGCATGGGTTGATGCAGTTGCGCAGGGTAATGCAGTTGATGTCGTGTATTTCGACTTCAGTCGGGCCTTTGATAGGGTTCTCCATAATATGTTGATTGAGGCTCTTGCAGATTACAGAATTTAAATTCCTATTATTCGATGGATTCACGCTTTCCTATCTGATCGTTCTTTCAGAGTTCGAGTTGGAAATTGTCTATCTAGACCGTCAAATTTATCAATGGGTGTTCCTCAGGGATCGGTGTTGGGTCCATTATTATTCGTGATATTTCTGAATAGTTTGCTACGCTCTCTAAAATGTAAAAAATTAGCATTCGCGGATGATCTTAAAATATGGAATGTCATAACATGCCATGCTGATATGCGACACTTACAAGATGACATAAATATGGTTAATAGGTGGAGCGAACTGACCGGAATCATGATTAACATTACTAAATGTGTCCACCTCAGATTTGGTCGTAGTGATTTACCAAATGATTATTCTGTTTGCGGTGAGATTATTCCCACAAATTCGTATACAAAAGATCTTGGGATAATTGTTCAGAATTCGTTTAAAACCGACCTCAATACTGAAAATATATGCAGCACGTCGATAAAAATTATTTACATGATCAAAAATACCTTTAGTTCGCTTCAACCGTGTCAGTTATCACTATTATATATGGCGTTGATCAGACCAATCATTGATTATGCTTCACCGGCGACTTTTCCTTCTACGCTTGGTGAAATAAACCAATTAGAAAAGATTCTCCACTGATTTTCCAAGCTATGTTCTGGTCTTCGAAACATCGCCTACTGTGATAGACTAAGCCAACTAAATATTACTTCAGTTTACAAGAGATTATTATTATTATTATTTGATACACTAATTACAAGGACTGCGTCGGCTCGCTCACGCTCGCCGACATATAACGAAGCAAACAATCATGCCCAAAGGAAAACCATCAGGTCAGAGATTGTGCTGCGGATGCAATGGTCCGTCTGCGAAATGTAAAGCTTGCAGATGCGCGAAGGCAGGAGTTCCTTGTGTGAATTGTCGTGCTCCCGACTGTAACAATCGTACAAATATTGTACTTCAGATGGTACCTTCGACTTCCGCCGATGAACCAATAAATAGAGTTGATGAAACGATTCCCTTCGGTAATGGAATGACTCAGAATACACTTTGTACAAATAGTGTATTTCCTACCGGCGGTACTAACATTTCCGAACAAAACGGTAACAACATTGTGAGCACCTTGACTGGTTGCGCAACTCTGTCCGAGGCGATGTCGCCAGCCGATTTATTTGAGCAGACGTGTCAATGGCGACCTAATCTCATGACACTACCTGCTTGTTCGGCAAGCCATAAATTCATACAGATTTTAACATCCTTCTTCGCCGACATTGCACAGTCACAGCCACAGTCAATTGATTCCCTAAAGATGGCGTCCGTATTCTCACACCTAATTCTTCAGAGAATCCACACGAGGAAAATCGCCTCGATTCGGAAAACCATAGAACGACGCTTACTCTTGTGGAGTGAGAAGCGTTTTATTGAGCTATGTGAAGAAGCAGAATACTTGCAGCAAAACATGAGAAGAACAAAACCGATTACTAAACAAGATTGGAAAAAACGATACATTCGAATGATAACGAATGGTAAGCTTAGTGCAGCGGGATCTGTTCTGACAGGGGATTATGAGGAAGGCGTACTATCTTATGACACCAAAATCAACGGCAGTTCCGTGAAGGATATTCTACAGAGCCTTCACCCCAAAGCCTCAACAGCTCGTCCCGAAGCATTGTTACAATTCCCCTTGCACGATTCCTTGCGGCATCATCCAGTTCGATTTTTCGAACTCGACGAGGAGAGAATTATCAAGGCAAGTCTTGAGACCAACGGCAGTGCTGGTCCATCAGGGATGGACTCGAACTTATGGCGCAGCATGCTTACTAAGTTTGGCAGTCATTCACAGTCATTGGCAAAGGCTCTTGCCGACCTTGGAACTCATATCGCAGCGGAAAGCGTGATTCCCGGCTCACTTGATGCTTTTACAGCTTGCAGGCTTGTAGCAATCAAGAAGAAGAATGGAGGGGTTCGTCCGATTGGAATATGCGAGGTTCCAAGGCGAATCATTTGTAAGGCTCTCCTAAAGATCATTACCTTTGATTTACAGGAATCCGCCGGTTGTATACAGTTAGCCGCCTCACAGAAAGCGGGGATTGAGTATGCCATTCGATCTGTACGGGATGCTTTCCAAGCGAAGGAAGACCATTGCATCCTGGCAGTTGATGCCTCTAATGCATTTAATGCCATTAACAGAAAAGCTGCACTACACAACATTCAATATGTATGCCCTTCGTTGTATACAGCACTGAACAACATATACATGCGACCAGCCAAACTCTGTCTTGGTGGAGATAGTATACTGTCAGAAGAGGGATTTACACAAGGTGATCCGTTCGCTATGGCGGCTTTCTCGATGGCTACCCTTCCATTGGTGAATGAAATCGCTAGAGCGGTTCCTAGTGTGCTGCAACGATGGTTTGCAGACGATTCGAATTTCACGCCTCGTGTCGATTTCCTACGTTGACCCTCATGTAGCGTATGCCGGTTTCACAAAATCGGTTCAGTTCAAATGGTCCCATCTGCTAAGAACTGTCCAGTGTTCACCATCCTAATTTGATTCAGTAAGTTCGACCATTTTCGAAAGGTTAATACCTGAATTAACACAAATCAAGGTTGACTCGAACTGGAAATCAGTTTTATCAATTCCGATAAAGTTGGGTGGTATTGGGATCACGGACCCGACACATGCATGTGCCGTTGAGTATGAATACTCGGAAAAAATTTGCAAAACATTCGATTACGGGCTAAATGTCATCGATCTGTGTCATTTGCAGAAATCTACAATTCACAATATTTCTAAAATGAGGACACAGGCTTTCCAAAACAAATTACTTTCCACTATCCAGTGCATGGACTCGGCATCTTCCAACATTATCGCACATGCTGCAATGGTTGGTGCGTCAACTTGGTTAAGTGCACTACCGCTCGTCAAGGATGGTTTTCATCTCAGTCGTAACGAGTTCAGTGATGCCTTATGTTCGCGTTATGGTTGGACCCCCCCCCAAACGTATCTCAAGACAAATGCGCATGTGGAACAACACAGTCTGTCAGTCATGCTCTCTCCTGTAAAACGGGTGATCTTCCGATTATACGCCATAATGCCGTACGCGACATCCTTGCCTTAGAACTTTCGGAGGTATGCCATGGAGTTGCTACTGAGCCCGTACTTGCGGAGGTTCCGGAGACATTGATCTTCGAGAAGGAAACAACGTCAAGAGAAAGCGGTACACGACTCGATGTGGTATGCTGTGGGATGCGGGGCGAAAGATTCGAGCGGACGTTTATAGACGTCAACGTTTTTTCAACACTTGCCCAATCTAACGTCAACCGTAGCCCAGAATCCTCTTTCCTCTACAATGAATCCCGTAAGCAGTCAAAGTATGCCGAGAGAATATCAATCGTCGAACACGGATATTTTGTTCCTGCCATATTCTCGACTTCTGGCGGAATCGGAAAATACGCCATGGGTATACTCAGAGATATCACCGCCAAGCGAATCCTGAGTAACAGATCCGCTTACCCAAGTGTACTAAGTCACCTAAAGAGGCGCATCGGATTTGCATTAGCTCGTGCAGTGTCTGCGAGCCTCCGGTGTCCTCGCTCGACAAGACGGCACCCCTGTCGGCAGATGACGACAATAGCTTGAGAAAACTTGTTGTTTAAACATTTATAAACATTACGGCCCATTTGAGAGTAACAATCATCATTGTAAATTTCTCAATAAATCAGTTTTCACATTAAAAAAAAATTATTATTATTATTTCGACAAACAGACGAGCAAAGCTCACAGTTGCACTGTTAAAAAAAGAAAAGGAAAAGTAAAGAAAAAAAGACTCACAAACAAAAGTCACAAAAGTTTATGTTTGAATGCTGAAACCGATCTTGAGTTGACAATTTCTTCACTTAATCGGTTCCACTTACCTACGATTCGGTGTCCAAATTGTACAGTTTTAGAGCGTATAACTCGGCGATGGGCTAAAGTAAAATTGTGTCCACGCAAAGCCCGACTTTTCCGAACAGTCATCAATTCTCTTAAGACGTGATTTTCCTTGTGTAAAGCTTCCCATGTTGAACACATATCTCGCCGAAACCGAAGGTCGCTTATAGAAACCATACCAAGTTTTTTTAGCCTTTCATTATAAGGTAAGGCTTTAACTGAATTTACGAGCTTTGTTGCCCGGCGCAGCACATTTTCAATTCTACTTTTCTCGTATACTGTTCTTGGAAACGAACATTGTGATGCATAGATATATGTACAATGATTTTTTACAGTTATGGCGAATGATCCATGTCTTTCCTGGTTATCCATTGGAATCCGTTATTCTAAATGATCGCCCTAGCCACAGAGGACACTCTTTATCAGTTGTTGTTCAATCACACGGGAAATGTCATAGATACTTGCGAGTATCTCACAGAGCGGTAAACCTATGGAACCGATTGCCGAATTCGATCGTGTCTATGGCCCATTACAAATCTTTCCAGAATGCGCTGAGCATGTGGATAAAAAGAGAAGATTCTTTGCAGGAAATATATAACTATATGTGACAGTTTATTATTGCTGAACTACTTTTTTATTTCTTTTTATTTCTTTTCTTTTTTCTTTTCTTAATATTGTGATCAGACAAAATGACTCTTTTATGTGTCAAAGTCTTGTAATAAATAATAATAATAATAATCATGAAATAAAGACTCTTCTCAATTAGAACGTGGGAGATTAGAATCTCCCAAAGGAATAAAATGTGACCTGAGGCATACTGATTGTAAATTAGATTTTAGGAGATAACAATATGTGATAATGGATGGAGAACGATATACAAAACAAAAATTAGTAACAATATATTCATATTTGATATGGAAATTGATACTTTTAAGAAACCATTAGGGTCACATACATCAGAAACGTCAGAAATCAAAAAATTATCTCGAACATTAGCGGCAACCCCTACACTACGTTTACCTGACCTCCTTTCGATTCGAAGTAGGCGATATCCCGGAATATCAACAGCAGCATGAACAATATATTGATTGAAAATGTTTCATTTTTTTTAATAATTGATTTTTTTTTGAAAACAAAAAAATATATAGTTATACTATAAATTTTAGTTCATTGAGTTTGCAGGTCGATGTCGAGCAGAACGAGGACCGCGAATACACATCGAAATTGAACGAGCCAACTGAATTCCAATCTTTGACCGTAATTTTGTCAATTCTTCTGAGTAGGAATGATTGTTTTTTATTGCCATCTTCTGTGCAATTCTCTGAATTAATTGTGCAGATGATTTTACTGCTCCACCGAAACATGATAACACGATAGGTGCGAAATTCGCCCTCTCTATGGCAGTTACTCTCTCTTGATACTTAGCGAATTTACGTGTTTCGTGATATGTAAAAGCAGCCCCAGCGGATTTCGAAAGGTTGGACGGAGCGAAAACGTTAAAAACGCAAGTATCAAATAAAGTTCGCTCCGAACGACTTCCATAAAAACCACAGCAGGCGATATCCAAACGTGCATCATGAGCGCGAGATGTAGATATGCGCTCGAAATGAATACTAACGACATTGAAAATGTTTCATAATAATAAGACTTTATTAATAAAAATACATAAATGGAAGTGTCGTTTAACAAGAAGTCCGTTAGAAAAAAAATAAACAGTCAGTCAACAGAAAAAATAGGTCAACAATTTCTTTGTCTTCTTCCTATTAAGGCCTCAAATCAATGGGGATCTGAGCCCCCCCCCAACCAATCCAGCACGCCGCTTTCCGATTGAACCACCCGGGGTCTTTCACCTCCCGAAGAATCCAATCGGTGCGGACGATGTTGGGTAAACGAGAGACGAGGAGCTTAAGAAACCTTAGCCTTTGCTCTGGGGGACGTCCTCTTGAGAAGAAGACTAATCCCGAGATAGCCCAGGTACCCCAAAGGCGCACCTGGGTTTTCCCATTCAACGACAGATGCTGGGCCCGTTTCAGAGCCCACCTAGCTTTCTTCAGGATACGTTTGAGTCTATCCAGGTCGGCTTTCGCCGACCAGTTCACCGAAACGGTGAACCCCAGGTATTTTACTCGACTTGTGAAGACAGGGAGTGGTTCGGATGCAAATATGGAGGAGAGCGTAGAGAGTGCTAGTCTCTTAAGTTTTTTCTTGGTTGCAGGGGAGCCATGAAAGACAACCACCTGCGATTTAGCGGAGTTTAGAATAAGGTTGGATCTAGGCAACTGGTCTTTTAATCTTATAAAGAAGCGGCTGATGTCCGAGACTACGTCTTTGCACCTGCGTCCAGTGAACAGGGCTGTGGTGTCATCAGCGTACACCACTAGACGTTGTTCACGTTTAAATATTTTAAATAGAATAATTGAGGCAGCAAGATAGAAGGCTTCTCCCAGAGAAGCCTTCTTATCCTTGATCATCTTCCCCACCTTGGGGGGTGGGACTGTTCTGGCCAAAGCCCCCCTCTTCTTGGAGTGGGGGGGGTTTTAAGCTCGTTAGGCATGGGGGCAGCTGTTGTCCCTACAAAAGAGGATAGCAGAGGTCCAATCATTGTTTGAAATTGCGAAAAAATACTCGTTTCTGGTTATCAAGAAGTTGAATGATGTCAGCGTTTGACATCCGGTCGGCTGATGAACCAGCAGCAGAGGCGTAGTTGATCGGGGTTCTAGGCTTAACAAACAGTTGTTTATATTCTTTAAATATTCTGCAGCGCCTTGACCAGGCCGGATGTTCCCCTCCACAATTAGCGCAAGAGGAGGAGGCCTGACATCTTTCCCCTTTTAAAGCATACTGACAATCCCCAGCACCACAAACACCGCATAGCAAGGCCTTGCTGCATGTAGAGTACCAGTGGCCCCAGGCATGGCACTTGTTACAGTGTGGGAATGTGAGTCGGTCTTCGTCAATTAGAGTGAATCCTAAGTTAAAACCTAGGAAAGGATTCGCTGACGATTTAGAAAGAAGCAGACCGGAATCAAGATCTGTATTTGCAAAAGCCACTGGGAGGGGGTCGCCCCCCTTACCTAGGACTTGCCTCACTGATTGGAGGCCATACAATTTTTTCAGAGTTATCAAATCTTCTTCTGTTAGAAACAATGGAAAATTAGATATTTTAACTGAGCACTGAAGGGGTTTCAACGTTATGGAACCAGAGTCCAAAAGGTGCTTGTCAAAATAATCTTTGTATTCCTTTAATAAAGAGGCATTCGGGAAGGAAACTCTTACAGTATTGTCCAAAATCTTCACTGAATTGAACAGCACCCTGTTTGGATGAATTGATACAAACTTTCGCAAAAAGGTTGAGAAGAGATTGTGTTTCTCTATTGGTTTTTTTGAATTGATGATGCACAGGTTAGCTAATTTTGGAATCGGGGGTAGCAGCCCCTTATCTGCATTTAATAAACACGAAACATCACTAACCTGATTAGAATTGTCTCCATTAGACGAAAGAATTGAACCAGATCGTTCATTACTACCATATTTCATTGTAAAATCACCAAAAGTTGTAGAGCTTTGAAGCTCCGATAGCGTTTTAGCATTCATTTTTTTAAATAAGTAAGTAAGTAAGGGTTTTATTAATAACTATATAACTGATAAAAACTTAAGAAACAAAAACATGCAAAAGACAACTTAAAATAGAAACTGTTCACGACGTGTATTTTGAAATCTTCAACTTATATTCACGGCCTCAGGTCCAGAGGGATCTGAGCCCCTCGGCCGCACCAGCGCGCCGCCCTCTGACTGAACCATTCGGGGTCTCTCACACACCTAAGAGTCTAGTCAAGGCGGACTATGGTTGGTAATCTCGAGATGAGGAGCTTGAGAAACCTTAGTCTTTGTTCTGGGGGACGTCCTCGTGAGAAGAAGACTAATCCCGAGATAGCCCAAGTACCCCAGAGGCGCACTTGGGTTATCCCATTCAATGACAGATGCTGGGCCCGTTTCAGAGCCCACCTAGCTTTCTTCAGGATACGTTTAAGTCTATCCAGGTCAGCTTTCGCCGACCAATTCACCGTAACGGTGAACCCCAGATATTTTACTCGACTCGTGAAGATGGGGAGTGGTTGATGCTGCAAAATGGAGGAGAGTGTAGAGAGTGCTAGTCTCTTAAGTTTCTTTTTGGTGGCAGGAACGCCATTAAAGACAACCACCTGTGATTTAGAGGAGTTTAAAATAAGATTGGATGGGGGCAACTGATCTTTTAATCTTAAAAAGAAACGGCTGATGTCAGAGATTACATCTTTGCACCTGCGTCCAGAGAACAAGGCTGTGGTATCATCAGCATATACCACTAGATGTTGATCACGTTTAAAATTCTTGAATAATACAATGGATGCAGCAAGATATAAGATAGGAGAAAGTGGGGATCCTTGAGGTACACCTGTAATAGGGTAGAACTGACGCGCATCAGGGTCGTCTTCATAGTAGAACCGCTTGGTGTACAACAATATCTCCACCCTGTTAACAATTCTCGCAGGCAACCCGAGGGACCTGAGAGAGGAGATAACGAAGGGAATGGAGATCCGGTCAAATGCAGCTGAAAAATCAAGAAAAACAGCCACAGCAAGCTGATGACTATTATCCTGACAAAACTGATGCACTTCACCAATTGCTGAATGGACCGAGCGCCCTTTGACAAACCCATGAAAACTCGGTGGGATCAAATTACGCCTACATAAATGAACGCGGATTCTACGCGCAAGCGCTTTCTCGTAGATGGATATGAGGGCGTTTTGAATCGAGATGGGCCGCAGATCTTTAGGACAAGTGATTAATCTCTTTTTAGGTAAAAAAACTCGACGGCTGATGTTGATTTCCGCTATGTCAGACGGGGAGGCTAATAGCATTGTGATGGCGACCTCCTTTCTCTGACTGTATGTCAAAAGCTGACAGACACGAGTGGTGAGTGGCGCGTGGGATTTGGAGGTGCCCGGGAGTGGTCCCCAGGAGTTAAGGATATCTGTAACAGATAAGTCCCTACTCCTGAAGTCACACCAAGGCGGGATTGGTTGGGGAGATTGAGTGGCTCCATAATTATGTAAGGAAAGTGACTCCTCTAAAACTTTGTCAAGGCCTATGCTACCAATCCAAACCAAGGCTCTATCCTTCCAGCAAACAAACTTCTCCTTCTTGAATATCTTCCAGAAGGAAGCCTGAGAAGGGTTTTGGTGAGCAATGCTTGCCCTATCCCTGCTCAGCTGGAGCCTATATCTAGAGCTCCAATATTCATTCGAGAGGATATGTCTGGCGGAAACAGAGAGATTGGGAAGGTGCAACATTTTAGCTAGGACCTTGAGCTTTGTTGGAGTAGGATTGTATATTCGACCTTTATAGGTAGTCGAAAGGATCGCGGTAGCTTGCGATGAGAGGTAGGAATTAAATTCGGTCAAACTCTCAATTCCAATTCTGGGGAAGAGTTGGATAGCTGCCTGAAAGAAGGCCACTCTAATAGGATCAAAGTGAAACCTTCTCCTAAGCAACGTATCGTCCTCAAGCCGCCAGCGAATTAGGTCATGAGAGGTGGTCTGTTGTTGACGCGACTGCTCGGTGCAAATGGGTTTCAACAACCACATCTTATGTAGCAGTAATATGTCGAGGAGAGAATTTGTTGTAGAGCAATGAAAGGTTGGGGAAGGTGGTTTATGAATAAGATAGTCGATCCTTGCTCTGCGGAGTGCTGCATTAATCCAACGACCAGTTCTGTCGTTGAAGTCACCAAGTAACATGTCATAACCGCTCCCCAATATTTGATCCAGGAGGTCACGGTTCTTGTGAATTTCTCCTGGCCGAATATAGACATTGGTTATGCTTATACGCTTACCGTTCTTACAAAGTGATATAGCTAAACAAGATAGGGCTGGACAAGAGTAGTTTAATAGGAGGGATGATCTTAAGGAGCTTTTTACTAGGGTTAAAAGACCTTGTGATGAAGAGGAGTGAGGGGGGGTTATGTAAGGAGTAAAGTGGGTGTATATGTGCTTAGGGATAAATCGAGTAATATCCTGGGGGAGACGGATAGACCGCGTCTCCTGAAGGACTATAACATCTGCATCTCTACCAGATAGAAGGCTAAGGGCGGAAGCACCTCCCGAATTCCACTGAAGGATATTCAGTGAAAAAGGTCCTTGATTACTTCCCATTGCGTAAGTGTTACCGAAGTGGGACGCCCTCCACCTAGTCGCAACTAGAGGCGGAAAAGTCGCCTTTACCGCTTCCCGTCACGACAAATGGAGTCGCTTGCCCACGGGCGATATCTTCATTTCCCTCGTTAGCCATAGCCCAAATCGAATCCTTCCGAGCAAGCTTCAGAGCGGCTATGCTTAGCGCTGACCCGTTTCGTTTCTTAGATTTTGGTGGCTTCTTAATATTGTTGGTCTTACCAGAAGGAGGAGAACGGAAGGATTCCGCTAATTGACCCACCAATTTTTGGACCAATTTTTCAAGTTGAATCATTGATGCCTGATGCTGCATTTCAATAAGTTTAAGAATTTCTGTGTCCGGCATCCTGTCGTCATTCTTGTTAGACGAGACAGCTTCCACGAAGCTAGTCGGTTTTGCTGTTACACCCCTGTGTCTCTTTTGGTACGCCTTAAAGATTTTACATTTTTTGACCATGCGGGGTGCTCACCACCGCAGTTTGCGCAAAATGGCTTACTTTCACACTTCTCAGGATGTATAGCAGTTGTACCACACACGCCGCACTTATGTGGTAAAGAACATCCAGTGGACCAATGCCCCCACTGATGACAATTGTTGCAGTGAGGGTACGTTAGTGAGTCGGTTTCGATTATTGAAAATCTCAGATTATACCCCATAAAAGGGTTGCATGTTGAAATCGATAGTTTTAGGGCTACATCAACCGGGGCATTGCAGAACGCCACGGGAATGGGGAAGCCTTTAATCCCTTTTATAAAGCGCACGTTAGAGATTTTGTAATCAGTTTCTAGGGCTGATATATCTTCTTCTGAAATGTATGTGGGCATATTATTTATCTTTATTGTTGCCAGGATTGGTTTGGAAGCAATTATACCTTGTTCCGAATGCTCTTTTTTAAAGTAGTCTACGTACGACATTGCGAGATCAGGAGTGCAGAATGAGATTTTAATCTCAGATTCATAATATTTAATCGCATTGAACAATATCCTTTTTTTAAATCGATGAGCAAAGCCTCTTATAAAAACATTGAACATGTTCTGCCTTTCCAGAGGCACCAAAAGTCTGATAATCACCAGGTTGGATAATTTTGGTACCGGGGGAAGTTCACCCTCCGGAATATATTCAAGAGAACCTAAATCTCCACTTACCTCGTTTATTGCATTGGCAGGAAAATTAGTTTTCATTGAGTTCTTTGAACGCTCCGACATGCTAAATTTACTCATTTTTTGTGTACGCGTTTGTTGAATCCACTAAAATTGGTTTTTTTAAATGTTTCAGTGCCACTGAATACATAGTATGTGTACGACAGTAAATAATGCCTTGACTCGATTTGTGCAATCAAACTGTTAAAATTCGAACAACCGACTGACAAATAGAGCGTGGATATGCATTGAGAGTATTTCAAAGTATTACAATATATGCTACTAAATGTGATTAAACGCTCCAATTATATACCTATTCCAACTTTATTAATACAATAATAATTTTATAATACAATAATTTATTTAACGTGGCAAATGCGTGCAAAATGCACGCTTACATGACCACTAACAAACAAAAAAAGAACATCAAAGGTCACAGATAATTAGTTAATTGTTGAAATGGAATTGGATTTGGCGTTTGAAGCACGGCATAGATGTTGATTGGCGGATATGAAGAGGCAGTTGATTCCACAAGAGAGGAGCAGCCACAACGAAGGAGCGGAAGCCAAAAGAGGTAGAGTAGATTGGGACATGTAAAAGAAGGGAATTACGGGAACGCAGAGCAGAATACACAGTACGAGAATTGTCGAGAAAAGGAAGGTTGAGAAATGAAGGGGTATGATAAGTTATAAGGCGAAAAGCAATGTTTTGAAGACGAATTTGAACACGATAATAAATGGTAGGCCAATCAAGAGAAACAAGATAGTGGAATGTATGATCAAAACGACGAAGACGGAGGAGAACTCGGACGGCAGCGTTGATGATGCATTGTAAATGAAGAAGAGTGGATTTAGGTGAGTTGGAAAATAGACTAAGACAGTAATCAAGTCTTGAGAAAAGAAGAGAAGATATGAGAGTCATACAAGAAGGGAAATCGATCAATCTACGAACTTGACAGGGATTGCGGGGTATCAAGGTAGATGACCGTACTTTATCACTAACGAAAGGTTTAAGTGAAAGTCGGTTGTCGAAATGAAAGCATAGAAAAACGAGATTATCAACGATAGGAAGAATTGTAGAATTTAGTGATACGGAAGGAGGTTCTACGCCGAAGCTTCAAGGTAGGATCCACATAATTTTAGATTTATCAGGATTCAGAGAAAGGCAAAGTGAAGAAAGATGATTGGAAATTGAGATAAGACAGCTGGAAACAGAAACGCTAAGATCATGAATACGATAAGCAGGTGCGTGAGCAGTAGATGAGAATGTCATCAGCATATTGCATAACATGGAAGTTAAATTTATGAGAAATCGAAGACAAGTCACCGAGAAGAAGAGATAAAAGCATAGGGCCTAATACGGAGCCTTGTGGAACACCGGTCGGGATGGATGAAGGATGGGAGAGAGAAGAGTTAGAATAGACGCGAAATGTACGGTTTGATAGATATGAAGAAAACCATGATACAGTGGGTAAAGAGAAGCCATAATCATGACGAAGGCGATGTAGAAGAATCGAGTGATCGACGATGTCAAAAGCAGACGATAGATCAAGAGAAACTATGACACTACATAATTTATGATCGCGCGAGATGAGTAAGTCATTATAAACTTTAAGACAGGCAATTTCAGTAGAGTGATTAGAGCGAAAAGCGGCTTGGAATGGAGGAAACAAGCTAGAGGAAAAGATATGTATTAACTTGCTTGAGAACGAGACGCTCAAGGAGTTTAGAGAGGGTTGGGAGAAGTGAGATTGGACGGTACGAAGATGGTAGTGAGGAGTCGAGAGATTGCTTTTTGATGAGAGGACGAACAGTGGCGCATTTCCAGATGGAAGGAAATGTACGGCTACGGATGGACGAGTTGAACAATGTGGTTAGGAAGGGTAGATAGTGGAGCAGATATTTTTAAGCAAGTGAGTTGGAATTGGGTCAGAAGGAGAGGTTTTATTAGGTAATGACAGCAGAACCGAAGAAACTTCATCAGACGAAACGGGAAGAAGGTGGAATAGTTCTGGGAGGGAAGTATTTAAAGAGAAGAGTGGGTACAAGGGGGCTACGGGTAGTAGGGAAAGTAAATTAGATAGCTTAGTTTGTAGATAAGAAGAAAATTCATCAGGATTTATATTACAAGAAGTAGATGATCGTGAAAGAATTGAGTTTAAGATTTTCCAATGAGATTTAGAGTTGGAAGATGACTCGAGTTGATATCGCCAAAAGATAGTACGTTTTGTACGTATAAGAATAAGATGTGAACGGCGTAGAGAAAAGTAGGAATCGCGAAGATTTGGAGGGAGTGAGTTGGGAGAACGTTTAAGAAAGCGATTATACACACAAAAAGAGTGACGGAATCGACGCTTAGAAAGACTACAGTCAGAATCGAACCATGGAGCATAGTGCAAGCGCTGAGAATGTCGGAGTCGACTAGGCAGAAGGTTATTGATGATATATATATAACTTCAGAATCAATCAGAATGCAGAGATCATCGGGAGAGAGATAGTTAAGAGGAAGTGAAAAGAATGAAGAATTGAGTAAGGCTGTGCAGAGAACAGGGATATCGAGAAGCTTCCAGGGTCGACTTGGTGTAGATAAAGGTAAAGGCGGAGAAGGAGGATGGGGATGAGTAAGAGTAAGAGTGACAAGGAAATAATCGGACAAACCAGGATCAGTAATTGACAAGGAGGTATAATCATTGAAGCAGATATTGCACGATGGTTGCGGTAAATTGGCATCCCCACTACTTTCTAGACTCTGATAGTTTGTACTTAAGAACTTGGTGAATTGTCGACAATCAGGGAAATCACTAAGTTTCAACGAACAACTTAGCGCATCTTGACAATACGAAAATTTCCTATATAAAGATTAATTTCACTTTTAGATAGACGATTTCGTAATTCACTGTTTGCTTCTCTTAACTTCAACCGCTCTTCTGCAATATAATTTCGATACAGTCGGCCTTTCAGACGGTAACCATTTATTAATAAAAGACTTACATATTGTGAAAAAATAATATTCGATAATCTAGGCTTATCAGTCAACTTTTTACCAAGACGGAATGACTTCCGAATTTCCAGACAAGAAGCTCACTCTTCATCGCCTTTCAGCAAGAGCTGAGAAAAAATATCCCGTAAATTAGATATGTCATCATCCACACGGGCCTGAGAATTTTCAGCATTTGGTTCAGGAATACAACTGAATAACAAATTATATGATTGGTCAGATCTAAGACGATTATAATGGAGAAATGTATAGTTTGAGGAAACGTTTTGAGATTTGATATTTATAAGTATGCATAGATCTTTGTCTCTAGTTGGAGTTTGGCTCCCTAGAGAAATGCACTGAGATTTACTATTCAGCAATATCGCGTCTTGTCGTTTTTATGTTTGAAATTAGCAGTCATCAACACCATCAAATTCATTCCTACAACGAGAGAGCGTAGGTCCAACTGTACACAAGCACACACAGGTTTGTGTGTATTGTTCATCCAATTCTGCAAACAAATCATGAAACTGGTAGTTTTGGATAGCAAAAACCATTACTGGTTCAATCACATGTTTTGATATAGACGCACTGTTTGGCCGATTATTTGAGTTGACGTAATGCTTATTTAGCAGCCACGCAAAAACCACATAAAGACGGCGTCGTTTTAATTATACTTCGTTAAAACTCCGAAATATTCATAATCCGGTGAGTCATAACCAATTTTGAGAGTAACAAAATCAGGTTTTGTTTTATTTCAATTTTTGGCCTAATATCGTTTAATATGTAATATGTAATATGTAACATGGCTGCTAAATTAGCTTTGCCAAACGAGTCGTACGATCTTGGAATTCGCTTCAGAGCGCGACCGTTTTGTCGTCTACTGCTTCAAGTTTTTGCGCCCTACTGGATGATGACCCTTCCTTCTCAAGACAACGGTGGGATTTTCAGTAGTTCATCTGATGAGGGAGGGACAAATCGACTCTTATTCTTTTTATTCTTTTTATTTCTTGTGAAGCAACTTGTAAAGAGCCTTGGCTCAATTTATTGTCAACTAATAATAATGTAATATGCTTAATATTTCCAATAATATAGTAGTTATTGTTTTTGATATTGTTCGTAGAATTGTATGTGTATAATTAATGTGATCACTTTTATATAGTTTTTATTTAATCTTTTATAAAAAAATAAATTTTTTATAATTTTTTTATTTATTTATTTTTTATAAAATAAATAAAACAGATTAAACAAAACTGATGACCTTTGCATGTGTTTTAGATTTGTGAATAAAAGCATCTATCTTTCGGTTACTTTCTAATATCTTTATTTTATTATTTTATTAGACAATTTTTATATTTTCAAATTTTATATTTTATTTTATTAGACAATTTTAGAGTTACCCTCAAATGGGTCCACAAAAAAAACTTAAGTTATCAATCATTGATTTCGATACGAATTAAAAAAGATTTCTCCCTGTCTGTTTGATGCGAAAACATGCCGAATGTATCCCGTGCTCATAAATTTGGATGTGCAGTGAAGTAACATCAGAATATCCTAAAAACAAAATATTGTTCAACCATGCAAAGTAAGATTGCACTCCTAGTGGGTGTCATTTGCCACTGATGACCTAGCTAAGAAGTACATGAAGTTCGGTGATTTTCACTTAAAATATACAACCACTAGGTTGTATATTAACAACCTAGTGGTTGTTAATATACACTTAAATATACAACCAGCAATCTTGATAGTCGCCCTACCAGGCGACTATCAAGATCTCTAATTTATTATCTTCACTAGATGTCGAGGACCTGATCGTTCTCCAACAAGAATAAATCGCTAATCCGAGATTCACAAAGGAGAAGAATGGTACCCCCATTCTAATCGCGTTCGTGAATACAACTGCCGAAAACGCATATCGTCTAACTAATTACAGTTGCAACCCTTTCATGGGTTGCTATTTGAATTCAAAAATATAAATGAATACACCTACCCCATTGCAACAAATGACACAGTTGGGGGCACTAGACCTCAACGTGTAAAATAAGCAAGATCTGCCGTATCTGCGGCTCACAAGACCCAGCTAATCAGGCCTCTTGCAACTATGTGCCTAGTTGCATCAACTGCAAGCAGCAACATCCGGCATGATCCAGGAAATGTCTGTAAGTTCAAGGGCTATCATAGGCGGCAGGTAACCGTTGCAGCCATCTCTTCCAAGTTCAAGAATAAAAATTACGCCGCTGTCGCCAGTGACACTGTGGTGACCGACCTTAGCCGATATCATGAATATTATTGATATAAAAATCAAGGATCAAATAACACCTATCATGACGCTAATAAAAAACCTCATCGATGTATTATTAACGCCGAACAACGTAGCAACACCTGTTGTGAAAAATTCAAACAAACGCTCATCGTCTTCGAAGATGCGCCGGTCAAACTCCAGAAACAAAACAACAACTGGAACATGATGATATTTCCCGCGGTCAGTGGACGTGCTGTTAGGGTTGTAGGACGAAATGGCAACTTTTCTCTCTCTGGACCAAGCTAGTGGGTCTGCTAGCCCTTCTAGTGATACCCTTGCATGTAAGTAATTCCGAACAGTTTTCACTAAACATCATTCAGTGGAATTCAGGAGGTGCTTCTGCCCTTAGCCTTCTATCTGGTCGAGATGCAGATGTTATCGTCCTTTAGGAAACTAGATCTATGCGATTTCTCCAAGACATTACTCGATTTATTCCAATGTACATAACCTTCAACTATACTCAGTACATAAACCCGCCTCACTCCTCTTCATCTCAAGATCTTTTAACCATAGTAAAATGCTCTTTATGATCTTCCCTCCTGTTAAACTACTATTGTCCAGCCCTATCTTGTTAAATGATAATACTCTGGAAATACGGTAACCGTATCAACATAACCAATGTCTATATCCGGCCAGGAGAAATTCACAAGAACCATGACATCGTGTACAAAATATTAGGTAGCAGCTATAGCATTGTACTTGGTGACTTCAACGACAGAACTGGTTGTTGAATTAATGCAGAACTCCGCAGAACCAGGAACGACTATCTATATATAAACCATCATAATCTACCTTTCATTGCTCTACAACAAATTCTCTCCTCGACATTCTTTTGCTACACGAAAAGTAGCTGCTAAAGCCTACCTGTATTAAGCAGTCGCGCAAACAACTGTCCACTTCGCAGATCTACTCCGTTGACGGTCAGAAGAAGGTACGTTGCTTAGAAGGAAATTTCACTTTGTTTCAATCAAAGTAACCTGCTTCCAGGCAGCTATCTAACTCTTCCCTTGAGCAGGAAATGCGAGTCTGACACGATTCAATTCCTACCTCTCATCGCAAGCTACCGCGATCCTTTCGACTATCTATAAATGTCGCATATACAACCCCATACTAACAAAACTCAAGGTCCTAGCAAAAATGCTACACCTTCCCAATATATCTGTTTCTGTCAGGCAGGACCTCTCGAATGAAAACCAAAGCTCTAGATATAGATTCCAGCCAAGTAAAGATAGGGCGAGCATCGCTAGCCTTAACTCTTGATAGTCTTCTTTTTGGAAGATATTCAAGAAGGAGAGGTTGGTCTGCTGGAAGAAATGGGCTTTGGGTTGGATCGGTTGTATATGCCTTGACAGAGTTTTGGAAGAGTCACTATCCCTACATCATTATGGTGCTAATCAATCATCCCAACTAATCCCGCCATGGTGTGACTTCAGGAGCAGGGATCTATCAGTTCCAGATATCCTGAACTTTTGGGGCCACTTTTGGGCACCTACAGATCCCACGCGCCATTCTCTACTCACCGTCCGATGTTGCCGGCATCAACATTAGCCGACGTATATTTTTACCAGAAAAGAAATCGATTACATACCCTAAAAAACTGCGGCCCATTTCGATTTAAAACTTACTAATCTCCATCTACGACTTGCGCGTAGAATCCGTACCATCAAAGTAGGTGTAATTTAATTATACCAGGTTTTCATTAATTTGCCAAAGGTCGCTCGGTTCATTCATCAATAGATGAAGTGCATCGGTTTTGCCAATAAAACAGTTATCAGCTAGTTGTAACTGTTTTTCTTGACTTTTCCACTGCATTTGACCATATCTCCATTCCATTAGTTATATTTTCTATTAGGTCCCTCGGGTAGCCTTCGAGAATTGTTAACAGGATGGAGATACTGCTGTGCATCAATCGGTTCTTTTATGAGGACAACCTGATGCTCGTCAGTTCTACCTTATTGCAGGTGTGACTCAAGGTTACCCACATTGTCCAATCTTGTATCTTGCTACCTCCATTGAACCTTGCAAAAAATTTAAACGCGATCAACATCTAGTGGTATACGCTAATGATACCACATCCATGTTTTCTAAACGTAGGTGTATAGATGTAGTCTCGGAGCCGTTTATTTTTAAGATAAAAAGATCAGTTAACCACGTCCAATCTTATTCTCAACTTATCTAAATCGCATGTGATTGTATTTAATGGTGCCCCTGCGACAAAGAAAACTAAAGAGGCTAGCAATCTCAGCTCTCTCTTCTATATTGAACAATCAATCACTCCCTACCTTTACACATCGAGTAAAATACCTGGGGTTTATCATCACGATTAAATGGTCGACCGGATCAGACTTGAATAAATTCAAGTGTAGTGAAGAGAGCTAGATGGGCCCTGAATCGGACTCAGCATCTGTAATTAAGTGAGAAAGTTCATGTGCGCCTCTGGGGTACCTGGTCTATCTCGGGATTAGTCTACTGTTCTAGAGGACGTCCCCAGAGCAAAGACTAAGGTTTCTTAAACTTCACGTTTTGAGATTACGAACCATAGTACGCCTCAACTGGAGCCTCAGAATGAAGGCAACGCACTGGTTTAAGCTGGAGGGATCTGGTCCCCCTTGCTCGTCATCATAGAAAACTCAATTATTCAAACTTCATTTCATCAGATTTCCTTTTGTATTTATTTTTTTTGGCTCCTTGCTTTCGTACTTACATATTTACCTCTAAGTATTTGCATGTAAAAGAACCATCTATTCATTTTGCATTATATATCGTTTTATACATAGTCTGTTATTTATTAGTCAATTCATAAAAATTGGCTTTTATTTTAAAATTGACATCGTGATCCTGGCCGACAGACCAGAGTTCTCTTAAAGATAGCCAAAGGCAGTTTTTGGCCATTTTCGAGATTTGATCTCTGCACCGGTATCGAGGTCTACCTCGAGGACTCTTTCAGAGAGTTCAGCCTAGGAAACCCTCCGAGGAAGGTGATTCCTAGACATTCTCAGAACGTGTCCTAACCACCTCAACTGGCTTTCTTCGATGTGGAAAAGCAGCGACTTTATTCCGAGTCCATCCCGGATGACTGAATTCCTAATCTTGTCTCTAAGGCTAATGCCGGCCATACCGCGAAGGAGCCTCATTTCGATCGCCTGTATCTGAGATCTTATTCTTTCGGTCATAACCAAAAGCTCATGATCATAGGTTAAGATAGGAACGAAGATTGCGTGGTAGACCGAAAGCTTCGCCTGATGACTCAACTCCCGCTTCATTACGACAGACCTGTACAAACAACACATTTTTGTGTTAGCTGCACAGATCCGCTTCTCAATCTCCCTAATGCTCCTGCCGTCCCTCAAAAAATACCCCAAGGTACTTAAGTTTTCCACATCAGGAAGAACCTTTTCCCCAATCCGGTTGACATTATCACCTGAATTCGAGACGAACAGATAAAGACAGTTTTGGAGGTACTAACCAACATCCCTGCCGCTTGACATTCCATCGTAAATCGATCTAGTAGGCATTGTAAATCCTTAGTACAAAAAGTCAACAAGACAACATCATTTGCAAAAAGCAGAGATTGTATCCTAATAGAACCGAACTAGATACCGTCATCCGTCAGATCATCCCGTTTCGTAATTTTGTCCATGTAGAAAGGAACAAAAATGGAGACAAAGGTCAACCCTCACGAAGCCCAACGACTATTGGAAATGATTCAGACTTCTTACCTAGTGTGGTACTTTATACTCTCTTAGTACCTTCAACAACCTCTCTCGCGGAACTCGAACGGACGACTTCTCCAAATATACAAAGCATATGTAGACCGGTAACGCGTACTCCCAAAATCGTTTAGGATAGTTGAGATAGTAAATATTTGATCTGTAGTTCCACGACCAGGACGACAGCCGACTGGCACCTAGGCCGCTAGATGCCAGTCAATTAAGTATTAAGCTGGTACCTATTGCTAATTAGCCTCTTCATGGAGCGGCCCAGACAACGTCTGTTCGATATTAGTCGATCAACGGCTAAATAATTGGTTGGCTTGCATCAACTGTTTGGATAGTCCTTTCATAGACTATCCTTCCTCACATATCGCTTGCAACCTCCACTATCCTTCCACTCATAACATTTCCTCACATCGCTTGCCACCCTCTTTATTATCATTATCCTCTATGTCTCCCGTCGTCAAACCAAATCCCTCCAAATCATCAACTGCCAGCTCTTCTATCGTGATCTCACCTACTCACGTCAGTCGTCCTCCTTTACGGAAGCGCTTTGCTTCTCGCGATCGTTGCGTCATTGTTACTAATATCACGCCTTCTAAATCCTTATCTCCACAAGCACGTCTGGACCACGATGTTTCCGCCTTCAGATCAATCCTCTCGTCTATTGTTCCTTCGGATAAACCATCCTTTTTCAAGGACATTTCTCCTGTCGCATTCATCCGTCTAAAGAAATCTTCTCAATCTAATCCTTCCCAGCCCCCTCTCCTAAAAATTGTTTTCAAGCATCGCTCTCACGCGTCTTCTGTCCTCTCTCAACGATTCAAACTCATGTCATCTTCAACCACTCGAATTTTCCCCGATCGCGCCCCTTCTGAAATCGCTCAAATCTCTTCAGCCCGCATCGAAAAACGCCGTCGCGAGGAAAACGGCGAAACCTCACTCTCAATCCGAAACATAGACGGAAATTTTCAAGTTGTCCACACCCGTCCAAAAATTCGATGGCGCTCCATCTCTCCTATGTGTCTTCTCCACTAGACTCTTTCGCCACAGCACACGGTTTCCGCCTCGGTCTCCTCAACACTAGATCTATTCTCAATAAATCCGATCTTATCCTCAACGTATTCACCAAGCAATCCATCGATCTCTTCTGCCTCACCGAATCCTGGCACACAGATTCCGACGACCTTGCCATTCGCCGTCTGCTCTCTGCCGGTTGCTCCCTAGTCGAATCCGCCCGCCCCCTCAGCTCATGCCCTTCTAAATCCTCTAATCATGGCGGCATCGTCGCATTCGCGCGTCACCCAGCGTCTCTTCGCAAAATCAATCCCCCTTTCAGCCCTTGCTCTTTTGAATTGCTCACTTGTCGTTATTCTAACCCGATCACTCTAGATCTCGCCATTGTATACCGTCCTGGTTCATCAGCTCCCACAGCCTTATTTTTTTACCGAACTCGCTGACCTCCTTTCTCATTGTTCTTTGTCCTCAATCCCTTCACTCGTTCTAGGCGACTTCAATATCTGCCTAGACCGCCCCTCTTCCACAGATTCCATCCGCTTCATCAACATTCTATCCAACTACAATTACAAACTAATCTCCACTGCCCCCACACATATACTTGGTGGGGCACTCGACATCATCGCTGTCCCCGATCATTTTGCTGCCTACACCTCACTGTCCATCTATGATCCTGGTCTATCCGATCACTTTCTTATCACCCTTGATCTCACTCGCAACCACACCCCTCCTCACACACCTACAATCCTACGTCGCCCTTGGAGAAATCTTGACCTCTCCCTTCTCCGCTCTGCCTTACTCAAATCGTCTCTATCATTACCCACAATAACATATTCATCTCCTCACGATCTCGCCTTTCTTTTCGACTCTGAACTCACATCCACTCTCGATATTCTCTTGCTCTTCAAGTCTCACCCACACCGTCGCTTGCACCGTGCCCCATGGTTTGACATCCAATGCCTACTCTCAAAGCGTCGACTCCGCCATGCTTTTCGAGTCTATCACCGCTCTCTCAGACGCGATTTCCGCTCGATCACTCCGTCTTTCCGTGATTCCTATCTTGCTCTTCGCCGGTCTCATCTCAACCTACTACGTACCAAATGCAACTCCTTCTGGCAGCATAAAATCATCACTTCATTCAACTCTAAGACTCTCTGGCATACTTTTAACTCAATCCTGGCTCGTTCCTCTACGCCGTGCAACATCAATGCTAATGATTATTCGTCATTTCTCCAGACTAAAGTATCCACGCTGCTCTCTCACACCCCGGTCTCCATCCTATCCCACTCTGCCCCGCCTAGCCTCATCCTTCCGGAACTCTTTCATCTTCTCCCTGTCTCACCTACAGAAATATCATCTGTCCTCATGTCCTTGCCCAACAAAACCTCACCCGCCGATCCCCTGCCTACCCACATATTAAAATCTATATGCTCATCGATATCCCCATTTCTCACAACCTTGTTTAACTCGTCCATCCGCAGTCGTATCTTCCCTTCACACTGGAAATCCGCAATCGTTCGTCCCCTCCTTAAAAAACAATCGCTCGACCCCTCCCTTCCTTCTAGCTATCGCCCCATTTCGCTACTCCCTACTCTTTCAAAGCTCTTAGAACGCCTCATCTTAATACAAATCAACGCTTATCTCTCCTCATCCAATCTGTACCCTCCTTTCCAATCCGCTTTCCGCTCTAATCACTCGACAGAAATCGCATGCATAAAAGTGTACAACGACTTACTCATTTCTCGAGACAAGGCTCTATATAGTGTTCTCATCTCCCTCGACCTCTCCTCCGCATTCGACATTGTCGACCACTCCGTCCTCCTTTCTCGCCTTCGTTATGATTACGGATTTTCTTCCTCCTCCGTAGCATGGTTCGCCTCATACCTATCCGACCGTTCCTTTCGCGTCTGTTCTAATTCATCATCCTCCCCTCCCATCCCTATTTTTTTGCGGGGTCCCACAAGGTTCAGTCCTAGGTCCTATGCTTTTCTCTCTTCTGCTTGGCGATCTATCTCCGTTTATCAAACCTTACTCCTTTAAGGTCATGCAATACGCCGATGACATTCTAATCTATGCTCATGCACCCGCACATCGCATACACGATATCGGCATTTCTGCCTCCAACTGTCTTTCTTCTATCTACAAACGTCTCTCCAATCTCCATCTCGTTCTAAACCCCGAAAAGTCCAAAATAATGTGGATCCTCCCCCGTAAACCAAACATATCTCCTCCCACTTGTATCTTTTGCCTCATCGATCATCCCCATAGTCCACAATCTCACTTTCTTAGGCTTCCATTTCGATGATCACCTTTCCCTTAAACCCTTCGTCCGTGACAAGGTCCGCTCGTCTAACTTAATTCTTCGTGACATCCGCCGTATCCGCCCCCTTATCGACTTCCGTTCTTGTATGTCTCTTCTTTCATCGCTTCTTTTCCCTAAAATCGATTACTGCCTTAGCCTTTTCGCCAATTCTCCAAAATCCATCATCCTACCCCTACAACGAATAATCAACACCGCCGTTCGAGTGCTCTTTCGTCTCCGTCGCTTCGACCACACATCCACATATTTTGCCCAACTCTCCTGGCCCACCATCCACATCCGCATCAAACTCCGCCTTCTTCTCGTTACTTTTCGTCTCATCGCTGTCGGCTCCCCATCGTTCATCAACCTTCCTTTCTTAGACGATACTCGCCCCACCTCGCTATCGCTTCGTTCCTGTCATACCCTCTTACTCCACGTTCCTAATTACTCCAACAACTACGGTCTCCGATCCTTCCTCGTCGCCGCCTCACTCGCCTGGAATCAACTCCCTCTCGACGTCCGCCGCGCTCCCTCCTTTATCACATTCAAACACCTCCTCCGTTCACACCTTCTCGACACCTGATTCACAGTCTTGTTTTGTTGTGGTCATGTAAGCGTGCGCTGGCACGCATTTGCCACGTTAAAATAAATCGTTTTTATAGACTATCTCAGATCCCTCCGATGACTCCAACGGCGGATTGGACAATTGACGAAAATGCGGAAGATAGTCACGGAGGCCTGTTTATTTACAGTAGCAATGTTGGATCATCAAAGGATATCTGTCACGAGAGATAGCAGAACCAACAAAATCACTCCGATGACTCCAACGGCAGATTGAACAATGGACGAAAATGCAGACAAAAGTCACAGATACCTGTTTCCTTACAGTAGAGATGTTGGATCATCGCAGAATATCGGGAAGGGGGATATATGAGCGAACAAAATTAAGACAGTGAAAATGACAAGCAATAAATTTACGAGAAATAAATTAAGAGCGAATAACAATGGTCAACTCACCACTGACTGGTGGAGTTTCCATCGGCCAGTGCCGTGTGATCGGGCAGTTGTAATTTAATTATTATTGATAAACTTTTGCTATTTTCCGGTCGAGAAAAAAGAGCTAACCTTTTAACTATTTTTTAGACTCTAGTGTGCACTTAGAATAGCATATTGATTTTTTAAAGTGGACATTGTGGATTACGCTAACTAACAAGACAACTAAATTACAAATTTACAGTTTTACAAATATAAAAACACACAGCGAAATTATTATCAATGTCTATAGGTTGGTGGCATAATCGTGACATCAACGTATTTATTTTAATTTTTTAATTTTATTTATTTTTCATAAACTTAGCATTTTGGATTTATTATTTACAATCTAGAGCAGTATAAAGATATAAATAATATATCATATTTAAAAAATAATAAGTTTTTAACTTCGAAAATTAATTTTAAATTAATTTTTAAATTAAATTGGTAATCGTTGACATCGTTGCATTCTGAACGACACTAAACAATCAGGACTTTTTATTACTCTCTTATTATAGCGTTACCGGATCGCATAAAACTGCTGGATTCTATTAGAGGACTTTTCTTGAAGGGCTTTGGATATATCCAAGAATAAGTATTATATTTCAATTAATTATTACAACATTTCCAGTGCAAATATATAAATAAAACTAAGACCAAAATATTTTCAGATGACGAACGGTCACATAATTTACTAAGATTTTACAAATCAATTACTTGCAAAATGATTCGATAACCGTGAATTTATCAATTAATCCAAAAAATTTTCTGTTATAAAACCGAGAAGGTAATAATTACTCTTTTCGTAATAAATTTTATGCTAGCCAGTTTATTCCTTTATAATTTTTAGAAATACACGATGCTGCCCCCATTATTGAACTTACTTGTTCGGCGATATGTCCCTATTGTGGCTTTCCCATTGGCTGTAATTTTCGGATTTATTGGATACAATCTTGAACAGTATCTAAGTAATCGTGCCAAACTTACAAATAAAGTAGTCAGTGACGATAGTATCTACGATAAACGAATAAAGAGAAGCTTTAATATACATCCGGAACATGTGCCTTTGGATGCACTTTTTAAGATAACCGTAGATAAAAACGGACCGGTTCTTGATCGCAATAACCCACACAAATTAATACATGAACAAAAATAATTTGTTGTTATCTGCTAAAATAAAGTATTAAATTGATGCGATGCATAAGCTAAATTTTTAAACTTTGATAACCTCATTATTAACAGTATTGTAGTATTTTATAAAAATCGTAAGTTTAACAGTTTCTGTAATAACTTCGCAATTTTGGGCAACATTTCCGAAAGGCGGACACAACTAGGCAAGAAAAAATTATAATAAACGAAATACCTTTATTAGACATTTAAAAAAAACATCTTTTATTTTTTTGCAGCATAGTGTAGGTAAAGTTTGAAATTAAAATTAATTTTTTTTCAAAAAAATTAAAATTTGAATATTTTTGAAGTAAGTGTTCGGATTACTTAAAAATTACTACACAATGATAGCACATTATGTATCTACACCACATATAAGTTTTAGCTTGATACGACGTATATTACGCTTCAGAGAAAATGTTCAATTTTTTGAACTTAAAAATATTTTTTCTAAAAAGATCGATATGATAACCCATACTTTTTTCATCTCACAACATTGACCATCTATCAATTAACATTTACACAAAAACTTATGATTTGATTTATTCAGTATGTTGAAAAGTCAGTATTCAATCAAACAGGTAAGGAGTGTTGTTAATCAGTGTATTATTGAAGCCATCAGTGATGAACATATAAAAAAGAGATTGGTTTCCGAAAACGAAAATGTAAAAGCAGGAAGATTTTATATGCTTCCTAAAACACATAAAGAAATAAGTCCATGCCCATGCCGGCCAATAGTGAGTAACAACGGTACAGCAACAGAACGACTTTCCAAGTATCTCACCACATTGCTTAAACCGGCATTAAAATATGTTTCGTCATACATATCTAGCACTACTGACTTTATAAATAAATTAGAAGAAATTAAATCATCGCTAAGCACTAACACCTTAATGATGACGATGGACATTGAAGTTTTGTATACAAGTATTCCGATCGAGGATGGCATTACGAAAGTAGGGCTATATTTAAGAAAATGCAGCTTTAGTGAATGTATGATTGAAGAATCAACACGATTACTGTCTACTGTTCTTAACAACAACTATTTCGAGTTTAACGATATTATATACAAACAGAAAATTGGTTGTGCTATGGGAACACCAGTAGCACCCCTCATTGCCGTGTTGTATGTGGCCGCTATCGAAGAAACGTTTTTCGAAAATAGGGAAATTCGACCATTAACTTATGTAAGGTACATAGACGATATATTTTTACTGTGGAATGGAACAAATGAGTCATTATTAGAGACAGTTGATGACCTGAATGCAGTGGGTTCGTTGCATTTCAAGGTCGAGAGCTTATCGGGTGACTCTGTTAAGTTTTCGGATGTCGAAATATATAAAGAAAAGGAAAACAACAATCTTCATACAAGGTTATACCGGAAACAGACTTGGAAGCCGGCATACTTGCACGCGTCTAGTCATCATGCCCCGCAAATTAAACGAAATATTATATATAATGAAATAGTGAGAGCGAGAAGGTTATGATCTAAGGAATCAGAATTCTATAAGGAAGTTGATAATATTAGAGGGTATTTTAAACAGCGCGGTTATAAAAGACGTCAGATACAGGTGGCAATTGATAGAGTCATATCTAAAAATAGGAATGAATTCATTAAAGCTCGAATAAAAGACAACACGAATAATGCTAGCTAGGTTTGCTTTGAATTCCATCAAGCCGTGTACCGTGTAAAATACGATATGGAACGAACACTTGCCTCCACCATTTCAGAATTCGGTAATAGAGCGAACATTCGCATAGCGCTCTCTAGCAACATTAAAATTCGTAATATATTAGTAAGATCGAGATGTACCAGCTCAATGCTATTGCGCAAAGAACATTATTGCAGACCCTGTGGAGACAAGCGCTGCAAAACTTGTCCTGATATAAATGAGACAAAAGTCTTCAAAAGTACAAAATCAAATTCCCTATACACAGTGAGCGGTAAGCTTAACTGCAAGTCAAGAAACGTCGTATATCTTTTGACGTGTAATGAATGCGCAAGACAGTATGTTGGGGAAACATCTAAACAAATGCACAAGCGCATGAATCTTAGACGCTCGCAGATAAAAACAAAGAAGCAAAGCTGTGATGCTGCGGTGACACGTATTCAAGAAAATCCAGACCATAAATTCAGATTAACAATTATTGAAGATTAATTATTGGATATAAAGGAAAGGAGACGAAAAGAACTGTATTGGACAGCGCAACTTATGTCTGAACTAAAAGGATCATTAACAAAAAAGCAGTTAACTTTGTAAAATCAATGTAAAATTCTTCCGTCCCAGAAATGTGGTATAAAAATAAAAATCAAAGTGCGTGGAAATGGTAGTAAGCTATAGTAATTGAAGAAGGCACCAGCCGAAACTAGTTTTTCTTTTAAAAATCATTCATTATCTCTGTTGCTTAATAATTAAATTGTTTGAATAATTATTAAATTGAATCCGAATGGAAAAAGGATCACAACAGGCGGTTCAAACAACAAATCACCCATATATATCGATGTTAATATAATATTCATATCTAGATATTTACCTTCTTTATCATCACTATTGGTTTTGTTAAGAATAAGGCTACCTGGTATAATACAAGGTATATTATTTATTATCCATTCATAAAAATTTGCCACTTAAGAGTTTAAATTTATTCTTTATATTATTGTGTTGATTTATATATTTTACTATTTTCTGCTTGATGTTATTTTTATAGTAACCTAGTTTAAAATATGTATCTATTAAATTATTTAAATGATTTTGAAGAAAGCCAATATCATTACATATTGTTGCAATTCTTAAAATTTCATTATTTAATGTATTATATTTTATATTATATGGTATGCATGAATGCTCATGCAAAAATATGTTTCTTGTAAATTTAAATATGTCATCTTTACGATATAAATTAATAGTAGTTTTAGTTAATGTTAATTTAATGTTCATATCAAGATATACACCTTTTTTATCATTAATATTGGTTTTGTTAAGAATAAGGCTTGCTGGATAAATTGGTTCATTGATTGAATAAACATTATTAGAATTAAATTCACATATATCATCAATGTATAGAAACATACATTTAATATATTTATATACTTTAGATTTAGTTTTTACACAGTTATGAACAATTTCATATTCTATAAAGCTTAAAAACAAGTCAGCTATAATTGGGCTACTATTACCTCTCATTGGAACAGCTTTTACTTGTCTAAATATAGATGTCCCTGCTTTTAAATAATTTTGATTTATTAAAATTATATTATATATTTATTATATATTAATATATAATAAATATATAATGTAACATACGGAGACCGTTGTCCAGGATCCATTATTATATAATGGATCATATTATAATATAATGTTTAATATAATGTTTTTATAATGATCATTATTATTATAACAAACAGAAGCAAATGAGCTACAAGCTCGTGTCGCTTACAAAACATGATAAAATAAAAATAAAAACATCAACAAAAAAATTCAATCAAATAGTAGTTGCAAATTCCTTCTTTCGGCTTCGATGGCTTTCTTGATAGCATCACTAGATATACTACTAGAGATATCAAGGCACTTTAGTGCATTCCATCCGTTAATTACCCAGGTTGCAAATCGATGGTGAACAGGAATTCTTGTAGTTGGCTTTATTTGTTTCCACACATGCCCACGAGTTTCTCGTCTATCATTCACGGATAATAAGCTAGAGAGACCACCAAAGCCATCGAAACAATTTTGACTGCAGTTGATAAATCAATGGCCGATCTGCGATAATTCAATGTGCCGACACGTAGAGATGTCAAACGTTCATCATATCTCAAATTGGAGAAATTCGGAATAATTCGTGACCCTTTACGTAACAAGTTCTCAATGTCACATGATTCCCTTAAAGTCTGTGGATAAGTTACAGGTAAACCGTATTCAAGGATGGGAAGAATATAAGAGCAAAATATTCGCTTGAACATTAATGAACTTATCCGATCAAAAGACTTGAAAAACATCCATAAAACACGATAGCCTCGATTACAAATATATCTAGTGTGGACATTAGTTTTCAAGCTACTGGTCATCATCACACCAAGATCTTTGAATTCACCCACTCGGCCTATCTGAATTGAACCTATCTGATAAGATGAATTTAGTGAAAAATCAATGGACATATGCGCACATTTAGAGGGGTTAACCCTCAAACCATTTTCCGCTGACCATTTTTCTAGACATGTCAGATCATCTTGAATGATCTTAATGTCCATTCCGTCTCTAATAGGCCGCCATATCTTAACATCGTCAGCATACATTACGACATCAGAACGAATTACAGATGGGAGATCATTGATATAGACAAAAAGAAGTAGGGAGATAACAGCACCCTGTGGAACGCCAGAATGAATAACGAATGAGGTGGACATATCTGCACCTACACGTACTTTGAAAGAGCGTGAACTCAATTAATTTGCAATCCAGGCGACATACATAGGACAAACAATAAGTGACCTCAATTTGTGAATGAGTCGATCATGCGGGACTGAATCAAAAGCATGAGAGAAATCTACAAAAAGTACATCACATTGAACTCGTTAACATTATACCTAAACGATCCGACATTATCTTGGCTACATCAGCACATAAATCTAGCACTTGTGGAATGATAACCACCAGTTTACATATCAAGAATATGATCGAGGATATGGAAAAGTTACTCTACACGTTTTACCGGAATTATGTGCCGATGTCATCCTCGGTATGATCATTTTATCTCTTCACGACAGCCTCGCCATATCACGGAATGGAACAATGCCTCATCTTGAGCTTGCAGGAATCAAATGTGCAAATATCGAATCACTAAAACTGTTCGCGAACCTTGCGCACAACACTCATCTAATTGCGATAAAATCTTGAAAACATTCAGCTGAGGATACTATTTTCATAAAATACGAAATAAAACGAATGCTACACGATGAAATAATCACACCTTCAATGTCGCCTTGGCGAGCTCAAGTACTAGTAACCAGAAATGAAAGACATAAAAGTTGTCTTATGATTGACTACAGCCAAACAATCAACCGTTTTACATATCTAGATGCTTATCCTTTGCCGATCATTGAAAATATCCTATCGTTCATTGCTTCTTACAATGTGTTCTCGGCCATCGACTTAAAATAAGCGTACCACCAAATTTCGATAATGGAAAGAGAGAAACATTTTACAGCTTTCGAGGCATACAGACGTTTGTACGAATTAAACAGAATTCCTTTTGGCGTTACAAATGCCGTAGTATGTTTTCAACGACTGATGGACATGATTGTTGTTAAAAACCAATTACAGGACACCTACATTTACCTTGATAACGTAACAGTTTGCAGTAAATCAAGGGATCAGCATGATTAGAATCTCGAAAAATTTCATCAAGGGGCAGAAGCTCATGGCCTGACATACAATATCGATAAATGCGCATTCGGTCAATGTGAAATTAATACGTTAGGATACAGAGTCGCTAACGGCACAATAAAACCGGATCCAGAAAGGTTGTTGCCATTAAAGAATTTACCCGTACCATCCGACCCCAAATCTCTAAAAAGGGCATTGGGCTTGTTTTCATATTACTCGTGTTGGTTCCCCAATTTTTCGAAGAAAATCACACGACTCATAAACGTGACGAACTTTCCAATCAACAATGAATGTGCTCGCGATTTCGAAGGCTTGAAGCATGATGTAATGGACGCGTGTTTAAGCTATATTGACGAGAGTAAACATTTGGTTGTAGGAACCGATGCCTCATATACTACGATTGCAGCGTCTTTAAACAAAGAGGGCAAACCTGTAGCCTTTTTCGCGTACTCTCACACGCACCGAAAGGAAATACTCTGCTGTTAAAAAGGAATCACATGCTATCGTCGAGAGTCTACGAAAATGGAGGCATTATCTGATTCCGAGGCCTTATCTGATTCTCGAGGTCATCGAGTTGACGCCGATCAATACTGCACGTTTTGTTAATTGCACTAATCCTCTTGGAAATTAAAAGTAATGAGCGATACAGTGTTTAGAGGTCTTAAGATTATATTTATCTGTATGATTAGGAACTTTGAATAAAAAAGATTTATTTTAACGTGGCAAATGCGTGCCATCGCACGCTTACATGACCACAACAAAACAAAAATCTAAATCATGTGTCGAGTAGGTGTGAACGAAGGAGATGTTTGAATGTGATAAAGGATGGAGCGCGGCGGACGTCGAGTGGGAGCTGATTCCAGGCAAGTGGGGCGGCGACGAGGAAGAATCGGAGACCGTTGTTGTTATAGTAATGGGGAACGTGGAGTAAGAGGGAATAATAATTATATAATAATAAAATATAATTAAATAATTATTTAATTCAATAATTAATAATTTAAAATAATGTAGGATGCTACTTGTAAAAATCAGAAATTGATTTTATTTAAACAGTTGCAATTTCTCCTTGATGTTGCATTAACACCAGCACAAGGAAATTCTCAAATTAATTTGACATTTTATAAAAATAACTAGAACGGTAAGTTACTTAACTATTTGATGATAGACAAATTGATTATACAATTGTTGTTTAATTTTTATTGTACAAAAAATATTTATTTATCTAATTAATATATTTTTATTTAATTATTAATTGTACAATGAATATATAAAAAAATATTTATTTATCTAATTAATATATTTTTATTTAATTATTAATTGTACAATGAATATATAAAAAAATATTTATTTATCGAATAACTAAACATTAAGACATATTGATAAGACACGTTGATCGAGGCAACATTGGAAGTTCTTATCCTTGGTTTGGTTGTAATTGATTGGCGTGTTTCATATGTTGAGCGGGCAAAATGGCCTTCTTGGTCAAAGCCCTATATCTAATAATATATTTTTATTTAATATATTTATTTTTTATATAAAAAATCCTGAAAACGCAAAATTGACATTTATTTGAATGTAAACAAAACGTAAAAGTAAAAAAATTAAAAATATATAATTCACCAGAGACAAATTTGTATAACGTATAAACTGATCTCGTTATGAACGGCATCAACAACAATGCTTATTCGACTCCATCAAATTCTTTGAATGATGGATCGTGTTCAAGCCATAAATCATGTCGCATTGACGCATTTTTCTTATGTAATAGATTTTCAACTTGGATAGCTCCATATAGTTTCGCGTAGTTAAGTGGTGTCAATTGTTCAAAATCTATACGATTCATATCATCTCCCGATAAAATTAGAAACTCAACTATTTCTGCATAATCTCCCATTGTTGCAAGGTGTATAGCAGCTTGACCATCTGTATTCTGTTTTTGATAGCTTGCATTATATTCAATCAGAAGTCGAACCTGCCGAATACTACCAATACGAGCAGCCAAATGTAAAAGCGTGCTATGGCTATCTTCATTATAGCATAAATTTGGATTTAGTCCATTTTGTAATAGGTACTTGAGAAGTTCTGGAAATATAAATAAATTAGAATATATGAATTGACTTTTTTGTGTTAAAATTACATTCGTGTGCCATCTAATCATACAAATTATATGATTATAATATAATTATAATCATAATATGATATAATTATTATTATATTAACATATAATTTATATGCTTTATAAATTATCTACAAGAGAAAAATTCTTTTTTATAAATTTTTATAACATTTTCGGTCATTAAGTGACCCTTTTCAAGATAGTACTATCAAGTAATATATTGATAAAATTGATAAAATAATTTTTGTCGTGTGGATAATTTATTGGCCTAAGCATAGACTTTTTGTTTTGTTTTTCGACTCTTATTGGCTATGTATTGTTCAATTTTTTCCTGTCTTTATATTTTTATTTTTTCTTTATTTTCTTCATATTTTTACATCTACACAATAATATTATCAAGGCTGATTGTGAAACCAGTGTGTATTTAAGAAATAACTTCATATATCCTGATATGTATTTTAAATTTTTAAATACTCAGGAACAATCAGTTATAGTTATACGACAACAAACATTATTTTGATATTTCGCCAGTAACTACTAGCATCTTCAGAAAATTAACAAAAATGAAAAAAGGATCACATAAATAAAGTTTCTTGTCGGCTTGCAAATTGATGCTGGAATCAAAATCGTTGTTGACGTTTGTTCATGTAACATTTTCGTTTGTAGAGACCGAAGCAAACAAAACACAACAATGAAACAAAAACACTAAAAATGTACAACAAAAGTACAAAACACATGAATTCATAACAAAACAAAATGCGCAGTGAAATAACAATCGGAGGATCAAAGAAGAACGAAATGCAAGTGCATTTGGATAAATTTTTTAGTCCCTCAACATTAAATAGGAATAATCGGAGTAAATTTGACTTATTGGTCTGGAAGTAAGTTCGAATACTATCTTGGGCTAGTCATATGGATATCTCTTCAGCCCCAGATTTATTCTCATCGGTAGCCTTTTTGGAATAACTTGGCACTACGCGACAATCTTTAATGCGATAAACAATATTAGGATTTTCAACACGCTTCTGATGAAGCTCTTCCCGTAACGATCTTTGAATCTCACGTTCTGGGAGGGACAAGTCTGCATTCACAAAAACATCATGGAAATTCGTCGAATCTTTCAATAAGTGAGATCTTGAAAGCAGCTGAGTAACGGTGGACTCGTCGACAGTCATTAAGAGTCACGGTGGTGTATCAACTCGTTTTGCTGAAAAACGCTGTAGTTTTACCTTGTTATCAGAAGGCAACTGCACGCTTAACAAAGAGCAAATTTCCTTAACTAATCGAAGATCATCACACCACCGCCTAAGACCACGGATAATAACGTTTGAAAATCTCTGTGAATCCCTACTAAACGTTTGCGCCAGTTTAAAGGAGTAGAGTCAATTCTCGTAGCATGTGAGGCTGCTAGAACATTGTGTGATACCTCTTTTCTAATAATACTGGCGAACGTTTGTTTAAGTTTGATTTGGGAGGTTATATTAGATGTCAATTGCTGAAGACTAGCAGGTGTAGATAAGGCTTGCATGTGTTTCATTTCATTTACCTCAGAGACGAGAGAGTTCAAAGAATGTTTAGTGGCATCAAGGTCAACATGTAATTTGTTAATGAGAAATGCTGAACAGGATCCGCAGAAAAAGTCCTGCAAAAAGAAATTTATGTTTACCCGTTTGGGAACTCTGACATGAGTGTGCAGTGGACATCCAACTTAAGTACATCCGATTTCCAAACTGACGTACTCAATATGTGTGCTTTGTGAGTCTTCGTTCGAGGATGGCATTGACGAATCAGATAAAGCTGACGGAAGGTTATTGTCCTGTACCAATAAACATTTCGTGATCGTTTGTATGTTTATTAGAAATTGAAATTTTTTTAAGGTCTTGTGTGTATAAGTGTATGTATAATAGATCCCTAATTTTTTAAGGACTATGTTATAATAATTATAATAATTATGTTATATGTTATATAATTATAACGCCTATCTAACAAAAATTAAACCATCAAGTAAATATAAATATATGGATAAAATTGAATTAATAGAATCCTTAAATATTTTGATAAATCAAAATTATTTAAAAGTAGGGACATCTATATTTAGACAAGTAAAAGGTGTTCCAATGGGTGGTAATAGTAGCCCAATTATAGCTGACTTGTTTTTAAGCTTTATATAATATGAATTTGTTCATAACTGTGTAAAAACTAAATCTAAATGTATGTTTTTAAATGTATGTTTCGATACATTGATGATATATGTGTATTTAATTCAATCAATGAACAAATTTATTCACAAAGCCTTATCCTTAACAAAACCAATATTAATGATAAAGAAGGTGTATATCTAGATTTGAACATTAAATTAACATTAACTAAAACTACTATTAATTTATATCGTAAAGATGACATATTTAAATTTACAAGAAACATATTTTTGCATGAGCATTCATGCATACCATATAATATAAAATATAATACATTAAATAATGAAATTTTAAGAATTGCAACAATATGTAATGATATTGGTTTTCTTCAAAATCATTTAAATAATTTAATAGATGCATATTTTAAACTTAGGTTACTATACAAAATAACATCAAGCAGAAAATAGTAAAATATATAAATCAACACAATAATATAAAGAATAAATTTAAACTCTTAAGTGGCAAATTTTTATGGATGGATAATAAATAATATACTTTGCATTAGAATAAGATACTAGATAGTTATTTCAGAGGAAATACATCATTAGCATGTATTTGGCCCCGCTGCTATGTTGGGTAGAGGAGTTAGGGGCCGAAACCTGATAGCATTGCAGTTCCTCCTGATTACTTCTAATTCTTATTCTGATACAACGTCTGTTATTTATTAGTCAATTTATAAAAATGACTTTTATTTTGAATTTCAATTTTTTATTTTAACTTGATTTAAATTATAGAAAATCTAAAAACAATTATTTATTTTATTATTTAATTATTAAATTTTGATTTAGCATTATTATGTTTTGTTTTGTTTATAATTATATTAAATACGTAGACTCAGTTAGCTGATTTGATTTAATTATTATAAATTAAAAAATACTTATTATAAATACTTATTCATGTAATAAATATTATTATTTATAAATACTTATTCATGTAACATTTTAGTTTGTAGGGACCGCAACAAACAAAACACAACAATGAAACAAAAACACTAAAAATGTACAGCAAAAGTACAAAATATATGTATTTATAACAAAATAATAAAAATAAAGAAATTAAATAACAAAATAGTGGAAACCAAAACATTCTAAACAATAGATTGCAAGCATAATTTATGTTATATCGAAATAAAATTTAAAAAATAATTTTTTTACAATCAAATGCTTTCGTTTATATTAATTTTAATGTTAAGTCAGCTTTATGACCAACCACTAAGGTATCTTTAAGTTTGTTAACATAAAACGCTTCTTAGACATGTATTTCAACAATTGAAAAATGATACAGCTAAAGCTTCCTTATATCACAAGAAAAAGTCGTTAACTGTAGAAACAGACTGCTCAACATCGTGTATTGGAACAACCCTAAACAGTGACGGACAGCAAATCGCATTATTTTCAAAAACGTTATCTAGAAACAAAATAAAATATTCATCAGTTGAAAGGGAAGTACATGCCATCGTGGAAGTTCAAAATAAATGGAGGCACTTTTTGGTTGACAGGCATTTTGGAATTTTCACTGATCAAAAATCTGTAAGAGTTTTTTATATGGCCGAAGGAACAAAATCAACAATGAGAAGATAGAGTGAGGTGAAAATTCGAGCTGCCTTGCTACGACTTTACAATATTATATCGATTGGTTATTAAAATGGTCCAGCAGATACTTTTTCTCGCATGTGCGTTTCTATAAGTATCCACAAAAATCTACGTTAGTATCATGACAAAAACATGCATTCATGACAAAACAATAAAAATGAAGATATAAAATCACAAAATAGAGAAAAAATAGATGTTTTTGATTAAATTGAGGAAAAAATATGGAGGAAACCAAAACATTTTGTAGTTTCAACTTTTAAACTAATGGATTAAAACATTTTTAATCGAGTAGTTTAAATCTAGTAGTTATTTTTATGTGGTAAATGCGTGCCGAGGCGCGCTTACATGACCACAACAACAAAAACACAAAAATCTAAATCATGTGTCGAGAAGGTGGGTACTGGAGCGACATTTGAATGCAATAAAGGAGGGGGCGCAAAGGAGGTTGAGAGAGCTGATTCCGGGCGAGTAGGGCGCCGACGAGGAAGGATCGGAAACCGTATTTGTTAGAGTAATTGGGAACGTGGAGTAAGAGGGAATTACGGGAACGCCGTGATATAGAGGTGGGACGAGTGTCGTCTACGAAAGTAAGGTCGATGAACGATGGGGAGTCGATAACGATGGAACGAAAAGTTACGATAAGAAGGCGGAGTTGTATGCGGATGTGGATGGTGGGGCAGGATAGTTGGGTAATATATGTAGATGTGTGGTCGAAGCGACGGAGACGAAAGAGCATTCGAACGGCGGATTTGATAATTCGTTGTAGGGGTAGGATGATGGATTTTGGAGAATTGGCAAAAAGCTAAAGCAGTAATCGATTTTAGGGAAAAGAAACGATGAAAGAAGAGACATACAAGAACGGAAGTCGATAAGGGGCGGATACGGCGGATGTCACGGAGAATTAAGTTAGACGAGCGGACCTTGTCACGGACGAAGGGTTTAAGGGAAAGATGATCATCGAAATGGAAGTCTAAGAAATTGAGATTGTGGACTATGGGGATGATCGATGAGGCAAAAGATACAGTGGGAGGAGATATGTTTGGTTTAAGGAGAGGATCCACATTATTTTAGATTTGTCTGAGTTTAGAACGAGACGAAGAGGGGAGATACGCTTGTAGATAGAAGAAAGACAGTTGGAGGCAGAAATTGCGATATCGGGTATTCGATGGGCGGGTGCATGAGTATATATGAGGATGTCATCGGTGTATTGCATGACGTTAAAAGAGTAAGGTTTGATAAACGGAGAGATATCGCCAAGTAAAATAGAAAAAACAGGGGACCTAGGACTGAACCTTGTGAAACCCCGCAGAAAATAGGAATGGAAGGATAGGATGATGAATTTGGACAGACGTGAAAAGAACGGTCGGATAGATACATGCTACGGAGGAGGAAGAAAAGCCGTAATCATAACGAATGCGAGAAAGGAGGATGTAGTGGTCGACTATGTCGAAGGGGAAGGGGAGGTCGAGGGAGATGATAACACTATATGAGCCTTGTCACGAGAAATGAGTACGCTGTAGTTCATGCAGGCGATTTCTTTGGAGTGATTAATGCAGAAAACGGATTGGAAAGGAGGGTACAGATTGGATGAAGAGAGCTAAACGTTGATCTGTATTAAGATAGGTCGCTCTAATAGCTAAGAAATAGTAGGGAGGAGTGAAATGTGACGATAGCTAGATGGAAGTTATGGGTCGAGCGACTGTTTTTTAAGGAGGGGACGAACGATTGCGGATTTCTAGTGTGAAGGAAAGATCCAGACTTCGGATAGACGACTTAAACAAGGCGATGAGGAGAGGGGATATCGATAAGCACATGGATTTAAGTATGGATTAGGCAGGGGATCGGCAGGTAAGGTTTTTATGGGCAAGGAGATGATCACAGATGAGACTTTGGCACGTGGGACAGGGAGAAGATGAAAGAGTTCTGGGAGGATGAGGCGAGGCAATTAGCAGTGAGATGGAATTGAGACGGGGTTGTGAGAGAGCAACGTGGATACTTTGGTCTGAAGAAATGACGAATAATCATCGGGATTTATGTTGCAAGACGAAGAGTAGCGAGAAAGGATTGAGTTAAAAGTATGCCAGAGAGACTTAGAGTTTAATGAAGTGTTGAATTTTACGCAGCTTGAAGGTGTTGCATTTGGTACGTAGTAGGTTGAGATGAGACCGGCGAAGAGCAAGATAGGAATCACGGAGAGACGGAGTGATAGAGTGGATATCACGTCTGAGAGAGCGGTGATAGACTCGAAAATCATGACGAAGTAAACACTTTGAGAGTAGGCATTGGATGTCAAATCATGGAGCATGGTGCAAGCGTCGATGAGGTTGAGGATGGAAGGGCAAGAGAAGATCGAGAGCGGATGTGAGTTTAGAATCGAAAAGAAATGTAATATCGTGAGGATAGGAAGATGTTATTGTGGGAGAAGATAGAGACGATTTGAGTAAGGCAAAGCGGAGAAGGGGATGTCAAGATTTCTTCAAGAGCGACGTAGGATGGTAAGTGTGTTAGGCGGGAGTGTTTGGAAGTGATATCAAGGGAGACGAGAAAGTGATCGGATAGACCGGGATCGGAGATGTGCAGTTAGGTGTAGGCAGCAAAACGATCGGTGACAGCTTTGATGTCGAGTGCCTCACCAATGTCGTTCAACTGTACCTGATTGTTCCTGGAAATTTAAAAATTTATAAGAAATTATTTATGAAATTACATCTTCAGAAATGGTAATTAATATATAATTATTGGAGCTGGATCAAAGAAGAGAGGAAATTATTTTTGATATTTCGCTAACTTCTGTTAACATCTTCAGAAAATTACCTATGTAATTTGGATGTGAGTTTAGAGTCGAAAAGAAATGCAATATCGTGAGGATAGGAAGATGTTACTGTGGGAGAAGATAGAGACGATTTGGATAAGGGAAAGCGGAGAAGGGGGATGTTAAATTACCTTATGAAAATTACCTTATGTATTTTCTGAAGATGCTTTGATCCAGCTCCAATAATTCTTTATCAATAATTGATCACTATCAACTATTTTAAAAAATAAAATAAACGACCTTGATTTTTTCGCTAAATTTATTTAAAATAAATCTTGAAATAAATATATTTTATTTATCTTGTTAACTACTGGATTTATCCAGATAAATTTAATAATATTTATCTTAAAAATAAGAAAATAATATTAACACAAATTAACTCTTTGTTTTTATTTTTTAACAATTTTAATTTTATAAAACATTTTAACAATATTGAGATAAGAATTATTGGAGCTGGATCGAATAAAATAGGATTTTTTTTGATATTTCGCTAACTTCTGTTAGCACCTTCAGAATTTACCTAAGATGCTAACAGAAGTCAGCGAAATATCAAACATAATTTCCTCTTTTCTTTGATACAGCTCCAATAATTATTTATCAATAATGGATCATTATCAACTATTTAAAAAATGAAATTAATATTATAAAATTAAATAATATAATAATATAATAATATTAAAGTAATTAAATAATAATTTGAAAAATTGTCTTGATTCTTAAATACTTACAACATAAGTAATTAGTTAATTACATTACAGTTACTACAAAAATATCAAACGAGGAACGAAATTACAAATGACAAGAGGTCGGCCACGTAAAACAGCTGTTGTTTCTTCTAAGCGATATGATGACAGTGGGCGTTCAGTAGGATGATGAAAGTCGGTCCAAAGTCAAGCAAGCCTTGAAGGCTAATTCGGTTGCTATGTCCCACGATATATCATATACAGACGAAAGTAGTCACCGTAACATTAAATGTTCTAATTCACAATGTTTTGTTTGGACCACTGTGTGGATACCGCGTCAACTACCTGTCAATTTCCTTTATATAGATTTTATTTGTGGATTTTGCGTAGCTACTTTACAGACAAACGTTCTTGAACTTCAGAGACAAGTATGTTCGTTGCTATCGGGTAACAGGCTACCATCACCAAATAGTTACTATGCCCAGCTAGATTCAGTGTCACGTCAAGGTCCAAATCGCTTAACAAGCCAAACAAATGATACTGTTCGATATACTGTTTGCAACCAATCGATTTTTTGTGATGCATTCCCGGAAGAGATCAAAATATGCCGATGAATATGGGCAAACAGACGGTCTTGGTTAACAATGGTGGATCTCTTGTAGTAAGACCGATCAGTTATATGACGGAAACGGCTATAAACAACCACAACAATATGTCTACTTGGTCATCTGATAGATCGCAAACTCCCGCAATTCGTATAAACCAACTATCTCATAACACGCAACCAGTTAAGGTAGATTGTATTAGTGCTTCTCACGAAAAGCACAATCGTGCCCTTGTATATAGTACTGGTCGTTCAAACAGACCCCGTTTAAATGTTGCTTGTTATAAAAAATGCATTTTAATTGCTAACATTAAGGAGTCAGATGCCCTAAATAATCAGGTCAGACTTGATAATGACTTAAATGTTTGATATATTCTAACGAATGTCTTAAATTGATCATCATCTGGTGAAACTGTGAGAGATATGCGTTACAGAGCTGTCTTCCGGCTAGGTCGTGCCCCTTCATCCGCCAACGATCGTCCACGCCTTCTCAAAATGGTGTTTACTTCATGTGAAATTGTGCAGCTTATACGTCGTAAATCATTTCACCTGAAAGGTTCCGGCATCCGTATTCTTAGAGACCTGGACCCCGCTGACGTACACGTTTATCAATGGAAAAATCGAAACTAGCTCAAAGACTGGCACATGGTGAAAACAACTTAACAATTCAGAATTTTCAGGTAGTACGGGGGCGCCTCCACATTCGTTGGCAAGGCCTATTGAATACAGCAGATATTGCTTCCCAGCGTGCTTCGACGCCGACCGCATGCCTACAGAGTGCATCTACCAAAATTTCATAAGAAGCTCTATTGCCTTGTTCAAGTCGGGAACTCAAAAGTGTTTGTCATCTAAATGTATAATAAATAAAGCTTCCCATCAAATTATATACTCTAATGTGCGTAGTGTTTAATAAAATGAATGAGATTGGATTACTGATTTACGACCATCCACCGATAATTGCAGCTTTTACGGAATCGTGGCTATACCCTTCTATCTTCGATCATAAAATTTTGTTAAAAGGATATATTGCGTGCCGCAGCGATAGAATAGCTAAACAGGGTTGTGGTATGTTACTCTTTATACGTGACACAATAAAGTTCCGTGTCCTCGAAACTTTTAACGACCCTTAACTTCAAACGAACTTTTAGCGATAAGATTATATCGCCCATTCTCCTTGATACTTGTAGTCGTTTACCGCACTCCTAATTCATGTACTGATAGTATCGTGCAACGTTTATACCAGCTATCGGACCATAATAAGCCGATACTGGTTGTTGGTGACTTTAACATGCCTACAATAGATTGGAATACATGCAGTTGTAATTCGCCTTCTGACTTTGGTTCGATTGTGTTACTTCAAACAATCAATGATCTATACCTTTCTCAACATGTCAATGGATTTACCAGAATATCTTCTACGTCTCGTTCTCTTCTTGATCTGGTTTTGTCTGCTCCAGGACATATTGTCACTAGCTTAATCACTTGAATCTAGTTGGTTGTTCTGATCATGTCACCTTATTAATAGATCTTGGACTTAGTATCCCTATCAATAATTCTTGTGTTAACAGATTCAACTCATTTAAAGCCGACAAGAACAAAATAAAAGAGTTTATTTCTACCGTTTCGTGGCCTAATGCTTATATTGTGAGTATTGATGCCGCCTGGCTGTTTTTCAAAGACACCTTGTATTCAGTACTTTCCCGCTACGCCCCAATTGTACGTTAAATTGACGTCAGCTCATCTCCTCGTTGGTTTAATCAAGAGCTCTATACTGGCTCAGCGACGCAAGACATTTTGTAATTATAAAGCAGGTAACTATAGTTTTGAGCGATACCGACAGTATAGAAACAGGGTAACATCCTTAAATGGACGTACGAGAGTAATATTCGAAAATAATTTATCCGAACGATGTCGTTGAGACCCTGGCTCACTCTTCAAATACATTTCATCAAGAAAACGTATAGCTAACACGTTCTCCTCTATTATTAACAGCCAAGGGTATTTAGTATTGGACGCAAAGGCAATTGCGAATGTATTCGGCACAAATTTCACATCGCTGAATTCGTCACTGAATGCTCCACCGCAAATAACTGACAGTTCGTATGGTTTCATCGCTAATACTACTTCTGACCTTGATAACTTCATTAGACTTGACTTAGTGTACAGCGAGTTATCCCGTCTAAAATCCACATTAAGTGCTGGTCCGGATATATTTCCGTTAGCATATATTCGTAACCTAGCTGACACTATATACTTACCTCTATATAATATCTTCAGTGCCACAATCGTGCTAGGAAAGATTTCCTCGAATGAAAGCACTATCTTATCTACCCCGCATTAAAAAAGGGGTCTCGTTCCGACATCGGTAACTACAGACCGATTAGCCTCACATGTGTCTGCTGTCGCGTACTGGAACGCTTACTTCTGCGAAAAGTCACCACTCACCTAGAAACGAACCATATCCTCGCCCCTGAACAACATGGTTTTCGGAAAGGTCATTCAACGCTAACGAATTTGTTGTTATCACCCAATATAAAAAGATTTATTTTAATGTGGCAAATGCGTGTCATCGCACGCTTAAATGACCACAACAAAACAAAAATGTAAATCATGTGTCGAGAAGGTGTGAACGGAGGTGTTTGAATGTGATAAAGGAGGGAGCGCGGCGATCGTCGAGAGGGAGTTGATTCCAGGCGAGTAGGGCGCCGACGAGGAAGGATCGGAGACCATAATTGTTGGAGTAATTGGGAACGTGGAGCAAGAGGGAATGACGGGAACGCAGCAATAGCGAGGTGGGGGCGAGTGTCGTCTAAGAAACGAAGGTTGATGAACGATGGGGAGCCGACAGCGATGAGACTAAAAGTTACGAGAAGGCGGAGTTTGATGCGGATGTGGATGGTGGGCCAGGAGAGTTGGGCAAAATATGTGGATGTGTGGTCGAAGCGACGGAGACGAAAGAGCACTCGAACGGCGGAGTTGATTATGCGTTGTAGGGGTAGGATGATGGATTTTGGAGAATTGGCGAAAAGGCTAAGACAGTAATCGATTTTAGGGAAAAGAAACGATGAAAGAAGAGACATACAAGAACGGAAGTCGATAAGAGGGCGGATACGGCGGATGTCACGGAGAATTAAGTTAGACGAGCGGACATTGTCACGGACGAAGGGTTTAAGAGAAAGATGATCATCGAAATGGAAGCCTAGGAAAGTGAGATTGTGGACTATGGGGATGATCGATGAGGCAAAAGATAAAGTGGGAGGAGATATGTTTAGTTTACGGGGAGGATCCACATTGTTTTATACTTGTCGGGGTTTAGAACGAGATGGATATTGGAGAGACGTTTGTAGATTGAAGAAAGACGGTTGAAGGCAGAAATGCCGATATCGTGTATGCGATGTGCGGGTGGATGAACATAGATGAGAATGTCATCGACGTATTGCATGACGTTACAGGAGTAAGGTTTGATAAACGGATAGAGATCGCCATCAGAAGAGAGAAAAGAAAGGGACCTAGGACTGAACCTTGTGGGACCTCGCAAAAAATAGGGATGAGAGTGGAGGATTATGAATTAGAAGAGACGCGAAAGGAACGGTCGGTTAGATATGAGGCAAACCATGCTACGGAGGAGGAAGAAAAGCCGTAATCATAACGAAGGCGAGAAAGGAAGATGGAGTGGTCGACAATGTCGAATGCGGAGGAGAGGTCGAGGGAGATGGGAATACTATATAGGGCCTTGTCTCGAGAAATGAGTAAGTCGTTGTAAACGTTCATGCATGCGATTTCTGTAGTGTGATTAGAGCGTAAAGCGGATTGGAAAGGAGGGTATAGATTAGATGATGAGAGATAAGCGTTGATCTGTATTAAGATGAGGCGTTCTAAAAGCTTAGAAAGTGTAGGGAGTAGTGAAATGGGGCGATAGCTAGATGGAAGGGAAGGGTTTAAGCGATTGTTTCTTTAGGAGGGGACGAACGATTGCGGATTTCCAGTGTGAAGAGAAGATACGACTGTGGATGGACGAGTTAAACAAGGTTGTGAGAAAAGGGGATATCGATGAGCATATGGATTTAAGTATGTTGGTAGGCAGGGGATCGGCGGGGAAGGTTTTGCTAGGCAAGGACATGAGAACATATGAGACTTCGGAAAGTGTGACAGGGATAAGATGAAAGAGTTCCGGAAGATGAGGCTGGCGGGGCAGAGTGGGATAGGTTTGAGATCGGGGTGTGAGAGAGCAACGCGTATACTTTCGTCTGGAGAAATGACGAATAATCATGGGGATTGATGTTGCACGGCGAAGAGGAACGAGCCATGATTGAGTTAAAAGTACGCCATAGAGTCTTAGAGTTGAATGAAGTGATGATTTTATGCTGCCAGAAGGAGTTGCATTTGGTAAAAAGTAGGTGGAAATGAGACCGGCGATGAGCAAGATAGGAATCACGGAAAGACGGAGTGATCGAGCGGAAATCACGTCTGAGAGAGCGGTGATAGATTCGAAAAGCATGACGGAGTCGACGCTTTGAGAATAGGCATTGGATGTCAAACCATGGGGCACGGTGCAAGCGACGGTGTGTGTGAGGCTTGAAGGGCAAGATAAGATCGATAGTGGATGTGATTGAAACGCATATGTTTAGGAGTATTTGCAAACTTCGTGTTTATTTCAGAGATTTGTCTAGGATGTTTTCATGATATTCAATAAAATAGAAAACGTTGAAAAATATTTAATACAAAGACAGTTATTCAATGGGAAGTTCACACTGTAAACTTGGCAAAGCCCATTGCATTTCTGGATGTTATGATTAGACGGAAACATTAAATAATAATGAAGATTTATCAAAAGCCCGTTAGTGTCGACCTGTATTGTCGAGCCACCCACCTGCCAAATATAAAATATCTGCATCTACAGCAATCTTATCGAGAACGTTGCAAATATGCTCTGAGAGATACGTTGGTAGAAGTCAGAGAAATAGTCAAAGCTGCATTTATGGATCGTGATTTCCGAAAATTGGCAATTCGTCAAGCTGATATAAAATCAAAAAAGATTTATTATAAAAGAGAAAGATCAAAGAAGAGAGGAAATTATTTTTAATATTTCGCTAACTTCTGTTAGCATCTTCAGAAAATTACCTATGTAATTTGGATGTGAGTTCATAGTCGAAAAGAAAGGCGAGATCGTGAGGAGAGGAATATGTTATTGTGGGATAGGGTAGAGACGATTTGAGTAAGGCAGAGCGGAGAAGGGAGAGGTCGAGATTTCCCCAACAGCGATGTAGGATTGTAGGTGTGTAAAGAGGGGTGTGGTTTTGAGTGAGATGAAGAGTGACGAGCAAGTGATCGGATAGACCTGGATCGAAAATAGACAGTGAGGTGTAGGCATCAAAATGATCGGGGACAGCGATGATGTCGAGTGTCCCACCAAGTATATGTGTGGGGGCAATGGAGATGGGTTTGTAGTTATAGTTGGATAGAATGATGATGACCTGGATGGACTCGGTGGAAGAGAGGCGGTCTAGGCGGATGTTGAAATCGCCAAGAACGATTAAAGGGATTGAGTACAAATAACAGTGTGACAGGAGGTCAGCGAGCTCGGTAAAAAATAAGGATGTAGGAGCTGATGAACCAGGACGTTATACAATGGCGGGATCTAGAGTAATCGGGTTAGAAGAACGACTAGTGAGCAGTTCAAAAGAGCAAGGACTGAAAGGGGAAGTGATTTTACGAATAGACGCAGGGTGGCGGGCGAATGCGACAATGCTGCCATGGTTAGAAAATTTAGAAGGGGATTTGCTGAGGGGGCGAGCGGATTCGACTAGTGATCAACCGGCAGAGAGCAGACGGCGAATGGAAAAGTCGTCGGAATCTGAGTGCCATGATTCGGTGAGGCAGAAGAGATTGATGGTTTGCTTGGTGAATATGTTGAGGATGAGATCGAACTTATTGAGAATAGATCTAGTGTTAAGGAGGCCAAGGCGGAAACCGTGTGTGGTGGGGATAGGGACTAGTGGAGAAGACATATAGGGGAGATGGAGCGCCATCGAATTTTTGTGCGGGTGTGGACAACTTGAAAATTTCCTTCGATGTTTCGGATGGTGAGAGATGTTTCGCCGTTTTCCTCGCGACGGCGTTTTTCGATGTGGGCAGATGAGAGTTGAGCGATTTCGGAAGGGGTGCGATCGGGGAAAATGCGAGTGGCTGTAGAGGACATGAGTTCGAATCGTTGGGAGAGGACAGAAAACGCGTGAGAGCAATGCTTGAAAAAAAATTAGGAGAGGGGGCTGGGAAGGATTAGATTGAGGAGATTTATTTAGGTGGATGAATGCGACAGGAGATACGTTGTTGAAAAAATGGTTTATACGCAGGAACAATAGACGATAGGATAGATCTTAATGCGGAAACATCAAAGAGTATTTGGATAATATAGAGGGTGGTGAGCGATGTGAGGAAAGGTTATGAGTTGAAGGATTGTGAAGGTTGGTGGATGTGATTTTGATTGAGGGACGTAGGCTATTGAGAAACGAGACAGAAGGGAACATACGGGGGTGTCGGGAAGTGAAGACATGGAATTAGAAGTGCATGTGATGACAGGATCAGTGGGTTAACAAAGGATATCAGAAACGACTGGGGTGGTTTAAGTGGACACATTGGAGGTTGATATGTCCTTATGGGAGTGGTCGCGTATAAGTTTGTTGGCACAAAAGCCGCATAGGAAGTATTCTTTAGACTTACTGCTGTCGCATGCGATTGTAGTCCAGACGCTGCAGTCATGTGTCGAGCACTGTACTTGTAGTTGAGCACAGTTGGTGTCGGTCGTAGCTGTCTTCTTATGTCCTCCAATCGACGTCCTTGTGTGTTAAAACTGTTAAATTTGCCTGATTGATCTGGAACTAGATTGATCTGGAATGTAAGTAGTAGTTGTTAGCAGGATGGTTTAAACTCTTGCTATTAAATCTGGTCAAGCTATTAAAATAGCTGGACCAGATATTATGATTCTGGCATTCCGGTTGACGCCATCTTCTTCGACTTTTTAAAGACATTTGATACAGTCCTTCATGTTAATTTAATTCAAAAAACTGAGCAATATCCACCTTGATGAGTGTTTAGTTCGCTGGATTATTAAATTTCTGTCTGACCGTCATTGCTTCGTAAGGCCAAACGACGAATTATCTGATCGCTTCCCTACAAATCTTGGAGTACCTCAGGGAACTCCAAGATTAAACCCTCGATCATCGTCAGTCAAATATTAACTATGTGCATCGAAACCACCACTATTTTCTACCTTAACACCAAATTGTCATCCCATAGCTGAGAAATCAGGCAGATTTGATCCACATCGCATGAATTTTATCAGTTATGAAATATCAAGAATGCTTCAAGATGAAATAATCGAAGCGAGTCAGTCACCATAGCGCGCACAATTTGTGGTGGTCACGAAACACTACAGAAAACGAAGAATAGTAATCGATTATCCATTACCAATCAATAAATTCACCTTATTGGATGCATATTCGTTACCTCTAATTGATTCGTTAGTCGATCAGATAGCAAAATATTCGGTATTCAGTGAACTGGAGTTACAATCAGAATACCATCAACTAGAAGTTATGACATCGGATCGGTTGTACACGGCATTTGAAGCTGATTGAGCACTATATCAATTTAAGGGGTTCCATTCGTTCTGGCAAAGCGTCTGCCGTTTTTCAGCGTGTCATCGTTCAAATAATACGAACAGAACGCCTTGAGGAAACATTCGCGTTCCTTGATGATCTTGTTGTTTGCGGACACAATACAATAGGTCATAATATTAATCTGACTCGATTGTTAAATTCGGTCGCGAAATACAAAATAACATTAAATCCGGAAAAGTGTCAACACTTTACCAACAAGATTTGAATCCTTGGCTATGTTATAGAACATAATGCATTACGACCTGATCAACAACGTACGAAAGCCAATCGAGAAATAGAAGAACAACGGATCCTTTCAAGAAAGCCTTTCGAGAAATGAAATGTCCAATGAAGCTAAAGCGACTAGTCAGGATGCTAGCATATTACTCACATTGGATAAAGGACTATTCGAGAAAACTACGAACGTCAATCGAATTATAACGTTTTCTATGAACTCTGAAGCTAGAGATGCTTTCAAAACCATGCGCGAAGATGTTATCAAAGCAGTCCGAATTACTATTGATCCGAGCAAATTATTAAGGAAATTAAAAAAATTTTGGTTTCTAATAAACATACATTCCAGATTATTCCTGTCAGTTCCACATTATTCCTGTCAGTTCCACATTATTCCTGTCAGTTTCACATTATTCCTGTCAGTTCCACATTATTCCTGTCAGTTCCACATTATTCCAGTCAGTTCCACATTATTCCTGTCAGTTCCACATTATTCCTGTCAGTTCCACATTATTCCTGTCAGTTCCACATTATTCCTGTCAGTTCCACATTATTCCTGTCAGTTCCACATTATTCCTGTCAGTTCCGCTCGCTACGCTCGCGGATTGAGCTCAATCTATCGAAAAAAGGTCACGCCTAAAAAAGCGCGATCTCAGATCCCTGTTCCTGATCAAGAATCTTCCACATTGGAATGCAATGATGGTTATATTAGCTTCGAAGTTGGATGCGATTCCAAAGATTGTGATGTATGGACACTTGTTCGTGTTAAAATATCCGACCACTTGGTGTATAAACGTAAACATTTCACATGCGGTTTTTGTACATCAGTACGACTACTACAGTTATCCTGCTCCTCTACTCCTGTATCACACACGACCACTCAGACCAATGCTGTTCTAGATGTTTCCCTCGCATCAACACCTGACTTCGCATCTTATAATCCCATTATTGAACCTACTCTCTCTCACACTCCTCGTTCAACTACGTACAAAACTTCCATTAATCTTTCTCATTCTAACAATGCTAACGGTAAAGCTATTTATCTCGTACCTCCTCTTTCCTATTCCTCCCCCAATCTAAAAAATCTCAAACTTCTTTATTCTCTTCACGTACTTCTTACTCGACCTCCCCCGTATCACTTCTCAATAATTTACATCCTTCCATCAAAATCATTTCCAGTAACATTTCCGATCGAGTAATTCAACACTCCTTCCTGTCACTCATGCCCCAACCTATCTTAATTCTCCTTACTCTACCTCCCACGTAACACTTCCAAATAATTTACATCCTTCATTAAAAATCATCTCCAGTCACATCTCTGATCAAACGACTCAACACCCCGCTCCTGTCACACTTGCTTTAACCAATATTAATTCTCTATCAAGCACCCCTGTCATTTCCACTTCTATCTGCTCATCTGCCTCGACTCCTACCAGCTCTGTCCGTCCACCACTTACACGAAATCGTTTTCCTTCGCGCGATCGCTGTATAATCATATCAAACTTAAAGCTTTCTGAATCTGCTTCTCCACAATCTCGCCTCGATGATATATCTGCTTTCAGAACTATCCTAGCAACCATTCTTCCTGACGATAACCCATCCCTCTTCAATAATATCGATCCTGTATCCTTTATTCGTTTAAACAAATCCACTAAATCCAATCATCTCAGTCCTCCACTCTTAAAAATCGTTTTCCGACATAGTTCACATGCCTCTTCTGTACTCTCCCAACGTTTTAAACTTCTTACCACTTCATCTACTTGCCGTATCTTTCCTGACCGCTCCCCTTCTGATATTGCCCAGCTCAATTTAGCTCGCATTGAGAAACATCGACGTGAAACAAACGGCGAGTCATCCTTATCTATACGTCAAATCAATGGAAATTTTCACGTTGTACACACAAGGCCAAAAATTCGATGGCGTCCCATCTCTCTCCCTTGTCTTCTTCGCTAGTCAATCTCACTCCTAATCATATGTTTCGTCTTAGTCTATTCAACACTCGCTCCATTCTTCATTAAGCTGATATGCTTCTCGATATCGTTGATCAATTATCTATCGATATTCTCTGCATTACCGAATCATGGCACTCTGACTCCGACGATCTTGCTATTCGTCGTCTATGTCGCTCTGGTTGTTCTCTAGTTGAATCAGCTCGTCAAATTGCATCTCATACATCTACTGCTTCTAATCATGGCGGTATTGTTGCCATTGCTCGTCACCCAATGTCTTTACGTAAAATCAACGTTAACATCCGTTACACTTCGTTCGAATTATTCATATGCAGATTATCAACGCCTTTCCCTCTGGAACTTCTAATTGTATACCGTCCAGGTTCAGTTGCCCCATCACGTATCTTCTTTAACAACCTTGCAGATTTAATGTCTCACTGTTCATTGTTTTATACTCCCTCTTTTGTTCTTGGTGACTTTAACATTCGTCTTGATTGCCCGTCTGACTCTGACTCTATCACTTTAACTTATTTTTTTCTGATTTTACCTATAAATTACTTTTAACAAGCCCAACTCATATTCTCGGCGGTGCTCTCGAGATTATTGCTGTTCCTAACTGCTTTAATGACTATACCTCCTTGTCAATTACTGATCCTGGTTTGTCCGATCATTTCCTTGTCACTCTTACTCTTACTCGTCCCCATCCTCCTTCTCCGCCTTTACCATTATCTACACCAAGTCGACCCTGGAAGCTTCTCGATATCCCTATTCTCTGCACAGCCTTACTCAATTCTTCACTCTTTTCACTTCCTCTTAACCATCTCTCTCCCGATGATCTATCCATTCTGTTTTATTCTGGACTTACGTCGATCCTCAATAACCTTCTGCCTAGTCGACTTCGACGTTCCCAGCGCTTGCGCCATGCTCCCTGGTTCGATTCTGACTGTAGTCTTTCTAAGCGTCGACTCCGTCACTCTTTTCGTATCTATAAACGCTTTCTTAACGTTCTCCTAATTCACTCCCTCCAAGTCTTCGTGATTCCTACTTTTCTCTACGCCGTTCATATCTCATTCTTATACGTACTAAACGTATTTTCTTTTGGCGAAATCAACTCGAGTCATCCTCCAGCTCTAAATCTCATTGGAAAATCTTAAACTCAATTCTTTCACGATCGTCTACCCCTTGTAATATAAATCATGATGAATTTTCTTCTTATCTACAAACTAAGCTATCTAATTTACTTTCCCTACTACCCATAGCCCCCTTGTACCCACTCTTCTCTTTAAATACTTCTCTCCCGGAACTATTCCACCTTCTTCTCGTTTCGTCTGATGAAGTTTCTTCGGTTCTGCTGTCATTACCTAATAAAACATCTCCTTCTGACCCAATTCCCACTCACTTGCTTAAAAATATCTGCTCCTCTATCTTACCCTTCCTAACCACATTGTTCAACTCGTTCATCCGTAGCCGTACATTTCCTTCTATCTGGAAATGCGCCACTGTTCGTCCTCTCATCAAAAAACAATCTCTCGACTCTTCACTACCATCTTCGCACCGTCCTATTTCACTTCTCCCAACTCTCTCTAAACTCCTTGAGCGTCTCGTTCTTAAGCAAGTTAATATATATCTCTTTTCCTCTAACTTATTTCCTCCCTTCCAAGCCGCTTTTCGCTCTAATTACTCTACTGAAATTGCATGTCTTAAAGTTTATAACGACATACTCATATCGCGCGATCATAAATTATGTAGTGTCATAGTTTCTCTTGATCTATCGTCTGCTTTTGACATCGTCGATCACTCGATTATTCTTCCATCGCCTTCGTCATGATTATGGCTTCTCTTTACCCACTGTATCATGGTTTTCTTCATATCTATCAAACCGTACATTTCGCGTCTATTCTAACTCTTTTCTCTCCCATCCTTCATCCATTCCGTCCAATGTTCCACAAGGCTCCGTATTAGGCCCTATACTTTTCTCTCTTCTTCTCGGTGTTTTGTCTTCGATTTCTCATAAATTTAACTTCCATGTTATGCAATATGCTGATGACATTCTCATCTATGCTCATGCACCTGTTTATCGTATTCACGATCTTAGTGTTTCCGCTTCCGACTGTCTTGTCTCAATTTCCAATCATCTTTCTTCCCTTCGCCTTTCTCTGAATCCTGATAAATCTAAAATTATATGGATCCTACCTCGACGTCTCAGCTTAGAACCTCCTTCCGTATCATTAAATTCTACAATTCTTCTTATTGTTGATAATCTCGTTTTCCTAGGCTTCCAATTCGACAACAGGCTTTCACTTAAACCTTTCGTTAGAGATAAAGTACGATCATCTACCTTGATACTCCACAACCTCCGTTAAGTTCGTAGATTGATCGATTTCCCTTCTTGTATGACTCTCATATCTTCTCTCCTTTTTTCTAGACTCGATTATTGTCTTAGTCTATTTTCCAACTCACCTAAATCCACTCTTCTTCCCCTACAACGCATCGTCAACGCAGACGTCCGAATTCTCTTCCGTCTTCGTCGTTTTGATCATACATCCTATCATCTTGCTTCTCTCGATTTGCCTACAATTTATTGTCGTGTTCAAATTCGTCTTCTTATCGTTGCTTTTCCGCCTTGTAACTTTTCATACCCCTTCATTTCTCAACCTTCCTTTTCTTGATAATTCTCGTCCTGTTTACTGTTCCTTGTGTTCCTGTAATTCCCTTCTTTTACATGTCCCAAACTACTCTACCTCCTTTGACTCCGCTCCTTCATTGTGGCTGCTCCTCTATCGTTGAACCATCTACCCATTCATATACGCCAATCAACTTCCCTGCCGTGCTTCAAACGACAAATCCGATTCCATTTAAACAATTTATCTGCTTGACTTTTTTCATTTTTGTTTGTGGACTTGTAAGCGTACATCTTGTACGCATTTGCCACATTAAATAAATTTGTATTATTATTTTATTATTATTAAGGGTAGAAATCTATTCTTCAAACCGCGCAATTGCCGCAGTGTATTCTCAGGACGGTCAGCCCGTACATTTTTCTCTCGAACATTACAACCACTTGCAGTTGTCGAAGCGGTTAAGTCTTAGATTCATTACTTTTAGAAAAACAATTTCGAATCGTGACCGACCAGCGAAGCATAGTCTTTATAATCAATAAAAATCATCATAACCGAATAAAAATGAAAACAATGCTTAGTTGGAGACTTGAATTAACTTCTTTTGCATTCGAAATAGAATACAGTCCCGTAAGCGAAAACAATACCGCCGATATGCTATCAAGAATTCCTTGCTCACCGTGCATACTGACAGACCTGGAAACTTTGACAATATCTTATCAAAGATATTGTCATCCTGGAGTCTCTCGGCTAAATCATTTCATTAAATCACGAATCCTACCGTATTCGATAGACGACGTAAAACGTAATTTCAAATTGCAAACATGCGCAGTTCTCAATCCTCGATATTACAGACTACCTGAATCTCACCTCATTAGAGTGACACGGCTTTTCAATAAATTTTCTATGGATTTCAAAGGTCCGCTTCCTAGTGAAAATAAGAACATATACATGCTCAACAATTTATACAATTTTCACGTTTTCCTTTCTCATTTGCGTGTCGAGGCATGTCTGCGTCGACAATTATCCGATCTTTAGAGTGTATGTTCTTTATGTTTGGAACACCCGAATACCTTCATTGCGACCGAGGTCCGTGTTTTATATTGAAACATTTAAGAGCATATATCAATGAACTTGGAATTGCCATTAGCCATTCCGCTCTATATAATCCGACGGGAAATTCAAATATCGACCGGGCTAATGGAACAATTTGACGGAGTATCGAATTGGCTCTATCTGTAAGGAATCTTCCAAAATCGCAGTGGCAGAAATGTCTTCCAATGGCATTACATTCAGTGGTTCACTTCTGTGTGCCAATAAACTACACACCACACAAAACAACTAGAAATACTTACAACAATACCGTAGTGGTTATTAACTCCTGATCTTGTAGTACTAAAGAAACATTCGACAACTAGTAAGTATCACGACAAAACATAAATGGTTAAAGAGAGCAATAATACCATAGAGCAATAAGAAGATAGCTCAAATCGAACATTCTGATGGGGATCGCACAATGGTTTACCATCTAGTATCTGACTCCTTATCCAAACGACCAGGCAGAGTTAAGAAGATACCAAGCTGAGAGTATCCAGAACGATGCGGATATAAATTACGAGTTAACATATCAACCTTCACAAAAACTTATCGAATGTGATTATCAAATCAATGTGTATGATAAAAATCATCACGAGAACATTTTGACGCAAAGACCCGTATTGGATCTTAAAGACCAAACAGAAACGGCATTTTCATTAAAGGACGAAATCTCGAGAAACACACCAGGGTTAACAGGCTAGCAAACTAGCTCTGAGAACCAACAAGATCTGGTCGAATAATTCGTAAGCCATCACGTCTTAATGATTACATTGTTGATCGAAATGTAATATTCAAAAAACAGTAAACATTATTATCTACTTGTCTATTTGCTTCATAGATTGCTGAATAAATTAAATAAGCTAAGTGAGTCTACGTATTTTATATTGCAAATTAAAAACAATGCAAAATAAAAGTTAAATAGTTAAATAATAAAAAATTAATTAATAATAAATAATTGTTATAAGATTTTATATAATTTATATCACTCAAATCAGCTAACTGAGTCTACGAATTATATATAATTATAAAATAAACAAAACATAATAATGCGAAATATGAATTTAATAATTAAATAATAAAATTAATAATTGTTTTTAGATTTTCTATAATTTAAATCAAGTTAAAATAAAAAATTGAAATTTAAAATAAACGTCATTTTTATGAATTGACTAATAAATAACAGACGATGTATCAGAATAAGGATTAGAGGTCATCAGGAGGAACTGCTATGCTATCAGGTTTCGGCCCCTAACTCTTCTACCCAACATAGCAGCGGGGCCAAATACATGCTAATGATGTATTTCCTCTGAAATAACTATCTAGTATCTTATTCTAATGCAAAGTATATTATTTATTATCCATCCATAAAAATTTGCCACTTAAGAGTTTAAATTTATTCTTTATATTATTGTGTTGATTTATATATTTTACTATTTTCTGCTTGATGTTATTTTTATAGTAACCTAGTTTAAAATATGTATCTATTAAATTATTTAAATGATTTTGAAGAAAGCCAATATCATTACATATTGTTGCAATTCTTAAAATTTCATTATTTAATGTATTATATTTTATATTATATGGTATGCATGAATGCTCATGCAAAAATGTTTCTTGTAAATTTAAATATGTCATCTTTACGATATAAATTAATAGTAGTTTTAGTTAATGTTAATTTAATGTTCATATCTAGATATACACCTTCTTTATCATCAATATTTGTTTTGTTAAGAATAAGGCTTGCTGGATAAATTTGTTCACTAATTGAATAAAAATTATTAGAATTAAATACACTTATATTATCAATGTATCGAAACATATATTTCATATATTTATATTGTTTAGATTTAGTATTTACACAGTTATGAACAAATTCATATTCTATAAAGCTTAAAAACAAGTCAGCTATAATTAGGCTACTATTACCACCCATTAAAATACCTTTTACTTGTCTAAATATAGATGTCCTTACTTTTAAATAATTTTGATTTATCAAAATATTTAAGGATTCTATTAATTCAATTTTATCCATATATTTATATTTACTTGATGGTTTAATTTTTGTTAGATAGGCGTTATAATTATTATAATATATATGTATATCATTTTCCGAAAATAAGGTTAATTAATTTTACTAACGCTTCTTTAATATCTACTAAATCTAGATTTGTATAAAGCGTACTAAAATCGTATGTATTTATATTTTGAAAATTTATTCCTTTTGTCTGTTCTAAAAATTCTTTTGTAGAATTAATACTGAAATAGTGTTTTATACCAGTATTAATTTCGATTACCTTGCAATATTTTTTAAAATGTGATTTAATTACTTTAAGTATTTTAATCTAATAAACAGAAAGTGGTTTTAATGTACATTTAAAATCACAACATATAAACCAGTGGTTTAATTGGATTTTTATGTAATTTTGGATTCCAATATAATATAGGTATATTTTTATTATCTGATTCAACCTTTATACCTTTTTTATCAATTATAGAACAATGACTTGTAATAATTGTTTCTCAACTTAACTCACAACGTTCATATGTTGGATTTATTTTTAAATCATTAGAATTAACCTCTTTCATTAGTATATCATAATAAAGCTGTTTGCATATGAAGACAAAGTTATTACTAGCTTTATCAATAGTTGTTATTATATAGTTATCCTTTAATTTAGTAAGTTCTTTATACATATCTTTATTAATTTTATCTTTTCTTTTATAATTGTTTGTTATTTTCATTTTATTTTTAATTTTATCAAATATATAATCTTTCCAAATTTTTATCTTAGATATATTCGAGCTTTCACTATTAATCAGCTTACTAAAGTAATCATTATATATATGAAAATAAATATTTTTATATAATAAGTAATATTATATATAAGTAATATTATATATATGTGTTATTATATATACCCTTTTGATTGTCGTTGTTGTTATTTAATCTATATTTATACCCTTTTGATAGCAGCTTTCTTTATTCACAATTTTCAATTAATTCTAGATTATGGGTACATATATTTTCATTTATTTTATCAAAACTAAGACTTTTACTATTGCATTCTGTTTCCAGTTTCTAATATTATCGTTACATATTGATTTTAATTCTTTATTATAATTAGAAATTTTTCGTCCTAATGGTGGTTGGAGTTTATACCTTATTTTAGGAATATATTTACTTAAATCTGACCATATTATTTCTTTACTTTTAGAATTATTTCAAACTCTACCTATATTTATGTTATCTATACATTTATTAATGAAGTTTATGGTTAATGTATATTTTCTATTGTTATTATTAACATTTATTGTACGATTATAGTATTTTGTATTACAATAACTGTCGTATAATTCGTCAGCAATCACGTCTTAACGATTGCATTGTTGCTCGAAATAAAAATCAGTGAATGTCATATTCAAATATAAATATTAAACATTATCTACTTGTCGATTTGCTTTATAGATAGCTGAATAAAGCAAAGAAAGAAACTTATTTGCCTTATATCTACATTCAGCTCAAATATATATTTATTTAACGTAGCAAATGCGTGCCAGCCGCACACTTACAAGTCCACTAACAAAATGTGAAAAAGTCAAACAGATAAATTTTTTAAATGGGATAAGATTAGGCGTTTGGAGCACTGCAGAGAGGTAGATTGGCGGACATTTAGCTCAATCACATTTCTTCATCGATTTCAATCAGATCGATAACTAAGGCTACATATTTGGTCATAAATGAATAAATAACGTTAAATTAAATAAATTTATACTAGATAAATAAATTTAATTAGATGAAATACGACATTAGCATGTATTTGGCCCACTGTTATGTTCGGTCCAGGAATATTGTCGAAACATGATAACACAGCAGTTCATCATGATGACCTCTAATCCTTATTATGATACATTGTCCGTTATTTATTAGTCAATTCATTAGTCAATATGCTATTTATTAGTCAATATTTCTAATTTTTAGGAAAAATTAGAAACCATATTTAGGATGTAATGGGAACTGTGCAATTGTGCGCATCACAGAGAAGCGGAATAGAATTCGCTGTTCATTCCTTATCAGATTCCTTTCACTCTCGGGGTGACTTTGGCTTACTGGCCGTGGATGCAACAAACGCTTTTAATTCCGTAAATCGACGTCTAACATTAGAAAACATAAAATTCATTTGTCCGTTTCTAGAAACAATACTAGTGAACTTATACGTAAAGTCATCAACAATGTTTACTGATAGTGATCCGATATTTTCAAAAGAGGGTTTCACTCAAGGTGACCCTCTGGCCATGGCTGCATTTGCCGTTTCGACTCTAGCACTTATCCTACATATTCAAAAACGTTTACCGTCAGTGATTCAACGATGGTACGCAGACGATGCAAACTTTGTCCGTCCTAGCGATGATTTATCTAGAGCCTGGGAAATACTAAAAACAATAGACCCAAAATTTAGATATTACGTTAATCCACTAAAGACACAGCTGCTAATACACAAGGAACATGAATTCGACACTAGCAACTTCACTGGCTGTAAAATAAGTGAGCATGCTATCGATGTACTCGGAACTCTTATTGGAGCAGAAGCTGATGTTTTGGATATTATAAAAAACAGGGTAACATCCTGGGCATCCACACTTGAAAGATTAGTTGAAGTTAGTAAAATTGATCGACAGACTGCTTATTCCGGCTTAATACACTCTGTGCAATGTAAATGGATATATACTTACAGAACAGTACCAATGTGCACGGATGTCGCTAGATGTCTGAAAAACCTATTGTATAGCGGTTTTATTGAGTCAATCACACAAGCGAAAATTGAACAAGCACATAAAGAATTATTAACTCTATCGTTAAAGTTAGGGGGCATTGGGTTAGTTGATCCGGAATACATCGCTGACTTGAAGTACGATTGTTCTCGTAGAATGTACGAAACCTATCGAGACGGATATACGGGAGAAAACCTGAGGGATGTTCAAACTCAAATAGCTAGAAACATTTCGTACATGAGATTAAACGTAGCCAAATCGAGGAAAGAATTAATACTAAAATCTCTACCAGCGGATTACTTTAAGATATTGGCACATGCTAGTTACAAGGGAGCTTCATCGTGGCTATCATCCCTACCTCTACGTCACAAGGGGTTTCGGCTTACAAACAATGAGTTTAGCGATGCATTAACAGGTCGCTATGAATGGTCTTTGCGAGCATTAGAAACTAAGAAATGCATATGTTCTTCAGAAATAACTATCAATCATGCATTTTCGTGCCAGACTGGAGTATTACCATCTATCAGGCATAATGAAGTAAGGGATATATTTTCTCACCTCTTAAGCGGGATATGCAGTGGCGTGGAGGTTGAACCAGTATTAGCACCCGTACCATCTGATTATCGTTTTAATTACAATAGCACAAGCGTATCGAAAGAAGCGCGTCTGGATGTTGTATGTAGTGGACTATTCGGAAGCCGGTTTGAGCGGACATTTTTGGATGTCGCGATATTTAATGTGCATGTCCCTCTAACTCCCGAACTGAGTGTAAGGCTGACTTTGAATACCATGAAAAACAGAAAATATCGAAGTATGGAGAGCGAATTTCAAGTTTAGAACAGGCGCATTTCAGCCGTTAATTTTTTCGTCTTCAGGAGGATCAAGTCAGGAATCTAATAGGATAATGAAGCAAATAGCGTCAAAATTAAGCTCAAAACGCGAACTCCCATATCCTCAAATAATCAAAAATATACGAGAGAAAATTTCATATGCCTTAGCTCGTGCTGCGTCTGCCTGTTTAAGAGCGCCACGCTCTACATATGGAAAACCTGTTCACGATCATTTTCGATCAACATAAGAGATAGCCAATGCTTGCTTGTAATAATTATTATTAGCCTTTGATTTTAAACTCTGTCATTTGAGATATTTGATTTATTGTAAAAAAAATAAATGATTTGGAAAAAATAAATAGATTTAACAGTAGATGAAAATAATAAAAATTATTTTAATTTTAAGCCAGAAGCAGTACACTACATTTCAGTATTAGTTATCAAAATTTCCTTTGTAAAGATGACTACACAAGTAATTTCTGATCGTCTTGATTCTAATCAGTCTACAAATATATTGCTATTTCAATGATATCTCTTTCCGTGATATTGATCTACTTGTAATCTAAAATTATTTTTAGTATTCATGAATATTGAAAAATATTAATGTACAATTTTTTAAATAACTTTCTTTTTCTATTTTTCTCGATGTTTAAAAGCCCTAAACAATATAATTTTATATTATAATATAATTATAGTATATTAATTATATTATAATTATAAATTATATTGTAAATATTATAATATTATAATATATAATATTATAAATATTAATCATATAAGGTACTACGTAAATAAATTTGATTAGATGAAATACGACATTAGTATGTATTTGTCCCCGCTGCTATGTTGGGTCCAGGAATAGGATCGAAACATGATAACATAGCAGTTTATCCTGATAACATCTGGGTAAATAAGTTATTATAATAATCTGGATAATTAAGTTATAATATATTATAACTTAATTAGGAAAAAAATTAACAGCTGACTTAGCATCGTATAATCATTAGCACAAGTACAACGTATAACCAATAAGTATATAAGAACTATAATTGATTCACTCAGATCCTCCTGCTTTTAGATCAGACCAACAACGCTTCGACGACTACGAAGTAGCATTGAAGATATCAGGCACTATAATTGATTCACTATAACTGTAAAGTCGGACTTTTGACAAGGAATCCGTACGCCTAGGGTACGTCCCGGGATGCGCAATCTTGTGAATTAAAATTACTTATCTACAAAGTAACGTTTATTACGAGTCATAACAGGATACCATTCGAACGACTTTTAAACATGCCCAAAGAAAAACCGTCTAATCAAATGCTGTGCTGCAAATGCAATTGTCCTTCCGCAAAGTGCAAAGGTTGCAGATGCGCGAGGCAGGAGTTCCTTGCGCGAATTACCGTGCGCCTGATTGTAACAATCGTGTACATATTGGACCACAGACGGTGTCTTCTACTTCTCCTGCGGAATCAGTAAGTAGAGTGGATGACTTGAATCCCCTTGGCATCGTACAAAATCATATTCTAGTTTAAAGGACGGACAACAACCTACATCACAACACATATCTCGTGATTCTGCGGACTGTGTAACTCAGGAAAGGCCCCCAGTGAATATAAAACACTAGACACAATATAAGACAGCGTAATTCATTAGAAACCAAACCTTATCGACCTACCGAAATGCAACGTTGCAAAGCAGTTTGTCTCAATTATATCTGAACTTCTGGAGGAATTCAATTCGAATTTATCAAAAGCATGCATAGCTTTAAAGATGATAACTATCCTATCTCAGCTATTACTACAAAGGACAGGCTCGAATAAAATTAGTGTTATAAGAAAAACGCTGACTTGCGGTTTAATATTATGGAAGGAGGATCACCTAGATACACTTTTATCTGAGGCTTTATTCCTGCAAATTAAAAGCAAGTCTCAACCCGAGGCTACATCAAGCACCAAATCTGCTATGATCCAGAACATACTTAAACTGACACGAAATGGGAAATTCGGAAACATTGCAAGATTGCTGAAGTCCAACGGCCAAACGTCAATAATATTAGGCACGTATAAACCATTTGAAGGATATAATGTTCTTGATAAATAAGAGGATCTACAACTTGGATATCAAGTAGATTTAAGTTGCATTCTTAGCTCACCGCTTATTGGATGCTCTTTGTACAATAGCATCATATTTCATGATATCACAAATGATAATGTAATAGCTGCCTACAAGAAAACACAAGGATCCGGGGGCCATCCGGGATGGATGCGAAGATTTGGCGCGATTTACCGACAGCGTGGTAATGAGTCAAAACAACTAGCTGAGAATGTCGCAGATTTTGCAATACGCATCTCAACAACATGAATGCACGATATTCACCTTGAAGCCTTTAAAGTATGCAGGCTGATACCATTGGATAAGTTTCCAGATATTCGCTCATAGGAATCGGATAAGTACTGCGTTGAATTGTAGTAAGAGTAATCTCCAAGCGCATTCGCGGTGAGTTAATTAAGGTTACAGGCAAAGTTCAACTATGTGCAAGGCAATAATGCGCAATAGAATCGGCAATTCAATCGATTAGAATAGAATTAGAAAAGTCGAATGATAAGTGTATTCTACTACTAGATGCCCAAAACGCATTAAATTGTGCAAACAGACATACAGCTCTTAAAAACATGAACAAAATATGTCTGACGATGACGATTATACTAAGTAATTGTTACTCATCACCTACATCTATGGCATTAGAGAAATAGTTATTATGCTCAGAGGATGCATTCACGCAGGGCGACCCCCTCGCGATGGCTGCATACGCAGCTGCCTCACTTCCGCTCATCAGAGAATTAGAAAATAGGATTTCCGAAGTAATGCATCAGTGATACGCGGACGATTGCACATGCGTTGGATCCTACAAACATTTGTTTTCCTTATGCTATACCCTGCAAGAAATAAGTCATGGTTTTGGATATTACATCAATCCATCGAAACGCCCTCTTAAAGGAAAAAACAATTGGAATACAAATAAATTAAAATAACGCCATTTTTAAAGGAAGAAAAACAATTGCGATACAAAGAAATGCAAATGCAGGTATTTGACGAACTAACAAGAATAGAAAAGGAGAATATAAAACATATAACTAATAATTCTGGAACCTCGTTAAGGCTCAGCACTTTTCCTGTTACACAAACTGGTCGATACTTATCGAAGCAACAATTTCAAGACACGATATCAGCAAGATATGGATGGGAACCACTAAACACCCTATCTAATTATATTTGTGGACAGAACTTCAGCATTGTACATGTGCTCTCATGTCAAGTTGGTGGAATACCTTTCATACGACATAACACAATAAGAGACAAGATCGCGTTAGCACTTCGTGATGTGTGTGTCAATGTTGTTATTGAGCCGTCACTACTACCAGTGCCAGATTTAATGCTATTTGATAATATCAGTACAACCACAGAGAGGTCGGCTCGACTAGACATAGCATGCAATAATCTATTCGGACAACGATGGAACGGTCATTCATGGACGTTTGTTTTTTAATCCGCTTTCCTCATCGTATTCCCAACGGATCATCGATTTGCATAATTATTATGATAATAGAAAACAAGCAAAATATGCTGAAAGAGTGGCAAAAATCAAGTGCTCCAGATTTCACCCTCTCATGTTTTCCGCGCTAAGAAACAGGTCCTAATTAAGACAGAGTATTACGGCAGTGATCACATAAACAGGCGGTTAAACACAATACACCTGATCACGAATGCATCACTCACCTTAGAAACAACATTTCATTCATCCTCGTTAAATGTGTATCGTTATAGATTCGACGAGCATCCATAAAAAACTTCAACAGCCAAGCTAATCCACTCAATTATAATCCACTATATTTTAATTAATTATAATTAAAATATAATTTATTTTGTCCAATGCTACGTTTAATGTGCTATTCAATTGTTCAGGGCGTTTAAACATCGAAAAGAATAGAAAAAGAAAATTATTATTCACAAATTTTCGACTATGGCAATAGTCCTTTTCAAATGTAATGTTTTTCTAATTTATTATAATTTAACTGTCATTTTCTGTCATTTGAGATATTTGATTTATTGTAAAAAAATAAATGATTTGGAAAAAATAAATAGATTTAACAGTAGATGAAAATAATAAAAATTATTTTCATTTTAAGCCAGAAGTAGTACACTACATTTCAGTATTAGTTATCAAAATTTCCTTTGTAAAGATGACTACACAAGTAATTTCTGATCGTCTTGATTCTAATCAGTCTACAAATATATTGCTATTTCAATGATATCTCTTTCCGTGATATTGATCTACTTGTAATCTAAAATTATTTTTAGTATTCATGAATATTGAAAAATATTAATGTACAATTTTTTAAATAACTTTCTTTTTCTATTTCTCTCGATGTTTAAAAGCCCTAAACAATATAATTTTATATTATAATATAATTATAGTATATTAATTATATTATAATTAATATTATATTATAAATATTATTAAATTATAAAATTATAATATATAATATTATAATATAATATTATGATATAATGTACTTATCATTATAAACACCACATTCTAATACGTTGTATCAGAATAATGAATAGATTTAATCAGGTGGAAAACATATCTGCTACATCTTGTTGTCATAGTAACAAAATCATAAATAAAAGAAAATAGTTTAACTCTCAACAAAATCATAAATAAAAGAAAATAGTTTAAGACCAAATTAATCAAGTCAGATAACTGACATTAATCAAATCAGGAAGAACTGCTATGCTATCAGGTTTCGGCTCCTATTCCTCTAACCAACATAGCAGCAGGCCAAATACATGCTAATGATGTATTTCCTCTGAAATAACTATCTAGTATCTTATTCTAATACAAAGTATATTATTTATTATCCATCCATAAAAGTTCTTCGATTAATAGTAAATTAACGTGTTGATTTATATATTTGTTACATTTACGGTTGTTCACAGTGTCTGATTTTAATACAACGTCTGCTATTTATCAGTTTAATCATAATAATCGACTTTTATTTTAAATTTCAATTTTAAATTTTAACTTGATATAAATATTATAATTATTTATTATTTATCTTTACTTTTGATATATATGTTTGGTATAAATTACGTAGACTTAGCTATCTGATCTGATTAATATGACGGGCTGTTGAAATTTTTTTTCACTTTGCATTTTGTTACAAATGATCTGAATTATGCATTTATTTTATATATTTGCTTTTAAGGAGTTAATATTAAAATTTTATATTATAGTCGTATCAATATTTATTATATATTAATATAGTTTTATATTAATATTTAATATTATAACTTACAGCTGCCATGTTTAAAAAAAAGAGAAATGTAAAAAAATTGTTAAATTCGCAGATGGCGATTATTAATCGGGTAATAATATTGGACGGTTGCCGATGTGGATAGTTTTAAGAATGTCGAACTGCATCTTAGACAATAGAAGATTATGTTATCGTAAATTATCCATAGGCTTAAGGAAAAATGTACGGCTGGCATAGATCACATTTTTAAATACTAAAAATAATTTAAATTGCCAAAGAATTATCCCATATTTTGCATATTTATTTAATCAGCGTGTTAACATAAAATCACTAGATTACACACCTATTACTTTAGTGCTAATAAATCAAATCAAACAACTGAAACTTCACTAATCTAAATTAATAACTTAAATAATTCAAAGTTCAGCTACCTATATTTTCGCTCAAGATTACACTGCTAATTGGACTATTGCCTTCCGAATCCACGTTATTAGGACTTCCACCGTGAGCTGTGAGCATCATCACCTTCTCAATATCTTCAGAGCCTATGGCAAGCATTAGTGGTGTAACTTCATTTGAATTGTTTAATTCTACATTGCTGGTATTTTTGAGTAGAAATTCAAGAACTTTTGAATTTTCTAAATAAAAGATTTTCAGAAAATGTAGTTTATAATATTTAAAATGAAAATGAAAATGTATAATTTGTATTGAAGATTTTCAAATCATCTCATCGAATTAGATGAGATGATTTAGAAACATCTCATCAATTAGATTTTCATCTCATCGAATTTAGCGAATGTTAATTTATAGGATAAATAATAATTCAATAATAATGCTAATTTATTCCTATAAATTAACATTTATAATTTGTATGCTGTCAATAAATCTACCCATTATTATCAACTAATATGTATACCTTCAAACCTTTAATGAATTAAAGTACACATTTTATGTCAATTGAATTCATAATTGTTAAGCTGAACCCTATTTCATATTCAGGTTGTTAGTAGCGCATCATCTTCAAACAATTTTTTTAGTGCGAAATCGCTGGCAAAAGTTTAAAGTATACGCCTCGTAGTAATATGTAAAGTAATAAGAGTTTTGTTAAATAACTATATAACTGATATTTTTTAGAAATTAAACATGCAGAAAACACAAATTAAATCAATTGTCCATTCCAATCGTAGCCTTTCCTTTAAATTCCTTCTTATCATTACAGCCTAAGGTCCAGACAGATCTGAGCCCTCCGGCCGTACCAGCACGCCGCCTTCCGACTGAACCATTCGGGGTCTTTCAACCCCTAAGAATACAGTCGAAACCGACTATGGTCGGTAATCTCGAGATGAGAGCTTGAAAAACCTTAGTTTTTGCTTTGAAGAACGTCCTTTTGAAGAAAAAAACAATCCCGGGATAGTCCAAGTACCCACAGAGGCACACTTGGGTTTTCCCATTCAATGACAGATGCTGGAGCCGTTTCATGACCCACCTAGCTCTCTTCAGTATACATTTATAAGTCTATACAGGTCAGCTTTGGCAGACTAATTCACCGTAACGGTAAACATTAGATATCTTACTCGTCTCGTGAAGATGGAGAGTGCTTGGGGCTACAAAATGGAAGAAAGTGCAGAGAGTGCTAGTCTCTTAAGCTTATTTTTAGTGATAGGGGCGGCATGAAAGACTACCGTCTGCGAGTTTAAAAGCCTGTTGGAGTTTAAAATAAGATTGGATGATCTAACTGATATTTTAATCTTAAAAATAAACGGCTGATACCCGAGACTACATCTTTGCACCTGCGTGAAAACTAGGTGGGATCAAATTACGCCTACATAAATGATCGCGGATTCTACGCGCAAGTAAATTTTCGTAGATGGGGATGAGCACGTTTTGAATCGAGATGGGCCACATATCTTTAGGATAAGTGATCATTCTCTTTTTAGGTAAAAAAACTCGACAGCTGATGTTGATGTCAGCAACATCTGACGGGGAGGCTAATAGCATTGTGATTGCGATCTCCTTTCTCTGAATGTCTGTTAAAAGCTGACAGACACGAGTGGAGAGTGGTGCGTTTTGTTTTGGAAGTACTCGGAAGTAGCCCCCAAGAGTTCATGATATGTGGAACAGATAGATCCCTGGAAGTCACCCAAGGGCGGGATTGGTTTGGGAGATTTAATGGTTTCGTAATTATGTAGAGATAGTGATTCCTCCAAAACTTTGTTAAGGCATATGATACCGATCCAACCCAAGGCTATCTTTCCAGTAGACAAACTTCTCGTTTTTGAATATCCTCTAAAAGTAAGACTGAGAAGGATTAAGGTTAGCAATGATCGTCTTATCCCTACTCAGCAGGAATCTATATCTAGAGATCAAGTATTCATTCGAGATGATCTGTCTGGCGGAAACAGAGAGATTGGGAAGGTAGAACATTTTAGCTAGGACCTTGAGTTTTGTTTGCGTGAAATTGTAAATTCGACCTTTATAGGTAGTTAAAATGATCGCGGTAGCTTGCGATGAGAGGAAGGAATTAAATTCGGTCAAACGCTCATTTCCAATTCTGTGGAAGAGTTGGATAGCTGTCTGACAGAAAGCCACTCTGATATGATCAAAATGAAACCTCCTTGTAAGCAACGTTTTTCCTCTAGCCGCCAGCGAATTAGGTCATGAAAGGTGGTCTGTTGTTGGCGCGACAGCTCAGTCGCGAAAGGTCATGAAAGGTGGTGCAAGGTGGTTTATGAAAACGATATTCGTTCTTAGCTCTACGGAGTTCTCCATTAATCCAACGACAAGTTCTGTCGTTGAAGTCACTAAGTAACATGTCATAACCGTTCCCCAATTTTCGATCCAGGTGGTCACGGTTTTTGTGAATTTCTCCTGGCCGAATATAGACATTGCCTATGCTAATACGCTTACCGTTCTTACAGAGTGATATAACTAAACAAGATAGGGCTGGACAAGTGTAGTTTAAGAAGAGGGGTGATGTTAATGAGCTCTTCACTATGGTTAAAAGACCTTGAGATGAAGAGGAGTGAGAGGTTATGTACGGAGTAAAGTGTGTGTAGATGTGCTTAAGGGCGACAAAGATCGCCCTTTCCACTTCCCGTTCCAATAGGAAAAGACATTTGCCCATGGGCAATGTCTTTTTTTTCGCGTCTGTTCTAATTCGTCATCCTCCTCTCCCATCCCTATCTTTTGCGGGGTTCCACAAGGTATAATCCTAGGTCCCCTGCTTTTCTCTCTTCCGCTTGGCGATCTCTCTCCGTTTATCAAACCTTTTTCCTTTAACGTCATGCAATACGCCGATGACATTCTCATCTATGCTCATGCACCCGCACATCGCATACACGACATCGGCAATTCTGCCTCCGACTGTCTTTCTTCTATCTACGAACGTCTCTTCAATCTCCATCTCGTTCTAAACCCCGACAAGTCTAAAATAATGCGGATCCTCTTCCGTAAACCAAACATATCTCCGCCCACTGTATCTTTTGCCTTATCGATCATCCCCATAGTCCACAATCTCACTTTATTAGGCTTCCATTTCGATGATCATCTTTCCCTTAAACCCTTCGTCGGGGACAAGGTCCGCTCGTCTAACTTAATTCTCCGTGACATCCGCCGTATCCGCCCTCTTATCGACTTCCGTTCTTGTATGTCTCTTCTTTCATCGTTTCTTTTCCCTAAAATCGATTACTGCCTTAGCCTTTTCGTTAATTCTCCAAAATCCATCATCCTACCACTACAACGCATAATCAACTCCGCCATTCGAGTGCTCTTTCGTCTCCGTCGCTTCGACCATATATCCACATATCTTGCCCAACTCTCCTGGCCCACCATCCACATCCGCATCAAACTCCGCCTTCTTATCGTAACTTTTCGTCTCATCGCTGTCGGCTCCCCATCGTTCATCAACCTTCCTTTATTAGACGATACTCGCCCCATCTCGCTATCGCCGCGTTTTCGTCATACCCTCTTACTCCACGTTCCCAATTACTCCAACAACTACGGTCTCCGATCCTTCCTCGTCGCCGCCTCACTCGCCTGGAATCAACTCCCTCTCGACGTCCGCCGCGCTCCCTCCTTTATCATATTCAAACACCTCCTCCGTTCACACCTTCTCGACACATGATTTACATTTTTGTTTTGTTGTGGTCATGTAAGCGTGCGCTGGCACGCATTTGCCACGTTAAATAAATCTTTTTTTTAATGTCTTAATTTCCCTGGGTTGGGACTGCCCATAATGTGTTCGTGCGAACCAGCTTCTTTGGTGGTATTAACTGTGATGAACCATTCTTTTGTTGGATTTAGTTGAATTTCTTTTGTTGGACGTTGCCCTCCCAACTAGGGAGTCTGAATAGAATTTTTAAGTTGACCAACTAAAGACTTAACTAGGTTTTCAAGACGCTCGATACATTACTGATATTTCGCACCCATGAACTAAATTATGTCAGCAACAGGAATACTTTCTTCTTTATTTCCGTATGTGACAGCTGCAGCAAAACTATTGTGTTTGGGCATATCCTGCTTGTGCCTCTTTCTGTAGTTTTTAAAGTGGATACATTTTTTGACTATGCGGGGTGCTCCCCCCCCGCAGTCAATGAGCACGGTTTGCTCTCGCATTTGGATGGATGCATCGTACTTGATCCACATACCCCGCATTTCAGGGGCGGGGAGCAACTTGATGACCAGTGCACCCACTGGTAGCCGTTATTACAGTGGGGGTAAGTTACTGTATCTGTATCCAATATAGTAAATTTTAGATTGTATCTTATAAAGGGGTTACATGGAGTCTTTATTGAAATTTGAGCAACATCCATCGGTGCGCTGCAGAATGTTACCGGTATTGGAAGACCACTCTTGCTAGTGCTAAAGCGGATGCTGGAGATGTTATATTCTTTCTTTAGAGCTGCTACATCTTTCTTTGTTAGGTATGTAGGGATGTTATTGATTTTAACTGAAGACATAATTGGTTTTGACAAGATGATGACTAGATCCGAGAATGTGCCGCTGAAGAATTTTGTTTTGTATAAGATCTGGTCAAGCTGGGGAGGCGAAGGATATTTCAACTTCGTCTTTATAGTATTTGTTTGTATTTAATATAATTCGCCTTTTAAATTGGTCAGTGAAGTCTCTTAAGAAAATGGTAAATAGATTTTGTCTCTCTTGAGTCTTTAATAAATCGATTACTATTAAATTCACTAACTTGGGCACAGGAAGAGTTCCCCATTGAGAGAATTACCCAAAATAGACAAATCTTTACTTACTTGTTTAGCTGGAAAAAACGATTTTCTGTAATAGCTTGAAAGTTTCAACAGCATGTTACTTACCATTTCGTAAAATTGTAAGTAATTTGATATTATCAAGAAAATTGTTTTAACCAGTCGATGCAAAGTAAGCAATCGCAAGTCTTAAAACGAAATGTTACCGAGCATGCAAATGTTACTGTCGGAGCTATCAAACAATAACGAAATCATGGAAAATTCAAGCAACATTCCAGCAGGAAAAGATGAATTAAAGGTAAAGTATGACAACAAATCCAATGAAAAGAAGATTAGTGATGTTTTTGATTGTTCCTTGCAGAGGAAACTCCCCCTATGAGAAAGCTCGCCAACCTGATCTATATTAAGTTAAAAATGTCGATTAAAAGATCAAAAATTTATACAATTTTCCTGAGGGATTTTACGAATTTATATAAAAACCGTGTCGTATATAACTCTATCAGATATTATGAATCTGAAGTGAGACTATCGTTCTTATCTTTAGATTTAACAGAACAATTTACTAAATTTATCAATAAGCATTTTAGCTCACTATGTGACATACAATATAAGCCTATCAATACATCAATTAAAAACTCCAATCTTCCTCCAGAAATTGGAGTTGACGAACAGGAGTTGAAAAAAGTTTTAATCTTAACAATATACGATTTTTAAAAGGGAAGAGTTATAAACAGCTGCCGATAGCGTTTGCATCAACACCAGTTGACAATGCAGAGCTTCTAGCAAAATCAAGTTGCAATCCTTTTATGGGTTGCAACATTAAATATACACACATTGGAACTGACGAATACACGTTCCCACATTGCGCAAAATGCCATAAATGGGGGCATTGATGCTCTAAATGTATTAACTTCCTCTGTTGCGGATTATGCAAAAAATGGCTGCCTTTCTTTGAACAATTGTAATAATACAACTGTCTGTATCAATTGCGGAGGGTCACACCCCGCGTGGTCAAGAAAATGCAAACTTTTAATGAATATAAGAACATACACATTACTCGATTTATACCAAAGCACATCTACACCCACTATACTCCATACATAACCACACCTCACTCGTCTTCATCTTAAAGTCTTTTAACCCTAGTTAAATGCTCTTTAAAATCTTCCTCCTATTAAACTACTATTGTCCAGCCCTGTCTTGTTTAGGTATAACACTCTGTAAGAACGGTAAACGCATCGGTATAGCCAATATCTACATCCATCCAGGGGAGATTCACAAGAATCGTGACCTCCTGGATCGTATTTTAGGTAGTGGCTATGACATGTTACTTGGTGATTTCAACGACAGAACTTATAGTTGGATTAATGCAGCGCTCCGCAGAGCCAGGAACAACTATCTCATTCACAAACAATCGTCCTATACCTTTTATACTGCTTCATAAGATGTGGTTGTTGAAACCCATCTGCACGGAGCAGTCACGCAACAACTGACAACCTCTCATGACCTAATTCGCCGCGGATAGAAGAAGATACGTTGCTTCGAAGGAGGTTTCAATTTGATCCTATCAGAGTAGCGTTCTTCAAGGAATCTATCCCACTCTTCCCCAAAATTGGGAATGACAGTCTGACCGAATAATTCCTACCTCTCTTCCCAAGCTATCGCGTTACTTTCGACTACCTATAAAGGTCGTATTACAACCCCACTCCAACCAAACTCAAGGTTCTAGCTAATATGCTACACCTTCCTAATCTCTCCGTTTTTGCCAGACAGGCCCTCTCGAATAAATACTGGATCATTAGATATAGTTTCCAGCTGGAGAAGGATAGGGGGAGTATTGCTCATCTTAACCCTTCTCAGTCTTCCATTTGGAAGTTATTCAAGGAGAAGTTTGTCTTTTGGAAGGATAAAGCACTAGGCTGGATTGGTAGTATAGGCCCTGATAAAGTTTTAGAGGAGTCACTATCACTACATAATTATGCCACTCAATCACCCCAACCAATTCCGCCTTAATGGAATTTCAGAAGTAGAGACTTATCTGTTACAGATATCCTTAACTATTAGGGGAAGCCACTCCAGGGCACCTCAAATCACATGCGCCACTCTCCACTTGGGTGTGTCAGCTTTTGACAGACATTCAGAGAAAAGAAGTCTCAATCACAATGTTATTAGCCTCCCCGTCCGACATTGCCGGTATAAATATCAGCCGTCGCGTATTTTTACAACAAAAGAAATCGATTACATTTCCTAAATATCTGCGGCCCATTTCGATACAAAACTCCCTCACCACCATTTACGAAAAAACCCTTGCGCGTAAAACCCGCATCCATCTAATTAGGCGAAATTTAATCCCACAAGATTTTCATGGGTATGTAAAAGATCGCTTGTCCATTCAGCAATAGGTGAAGTGCATCAGTTTTGTCCGGATCATAGCCATTAACTTGCTGTAACTGTTTTCTTTGACTTTTCTGCTACATTTGACCGTATCTCCATTCCCTTCGTTATCTCCTCTCTCAGGTCCCTTGAGTTGCATGCGAGAATTGTTAGCAAGGTAAAGATATTATTGTACACCAAGCGACTCTTCTATGAAGACAACCCTGACGCGAGTCAGTTCTCCCCTATTACGGGTGTGCCTTAAGGCTCCCTACTTTCTCCAATCTTTTATCTTGCTGCCTCTATTGAACTCTACAAAAAATTTAGATACGATCAACATCTAGTGGTATACGCTGATTATACCACAGCCTTGTTTTCTGGACGCAGGTGCAAAGATGTATGTAATCTTGGACATCAGCCGTTTCTTTTTAAGATTAAAGGATCAGTTAATCTTGTCTAATCTTATTTTGTACTTATCGAAATCGCAGGTGGACATTGTTCATGGCGCCTTCGCCACAAAGAAAAAATAAAAGAGATTATCACTCTCAGCTCAATCTTCCATTTTGATTAATTAACCACTCCCTACCTTCACAAGTCGAGTAAGATACCTGGGATTCACAATACGGTGAACTGGTCAGCGAAAGCTGACTTGGATAGATTCTAACATATCCTCAAGAATGCTAGATGGGCCCTGAAACGGGCTCAGCATCTGTCATTGAATGGAAAAACCCAAGTGCGCATCTGGGGTACTTGGGCTATCTCGAGATTAGTCTTCTTCTCCAGAGAACGTCCCCCAGAGTAATGACTAATGTTTCTCAAGCTCCTCATTTCGCGATTACCGAGTATAATCCGCCTTGATTGGATTCTTGGAGAGGGGTGAAAGACTCCGGGGGTTCAGTCGGAAGGCGGCGTATTGGATCGGCTAGAGGGCTCAGATCTCTATGGTACTGAGGTCGTAGTTATAAAGAAGACAAATTTGTTAGACTGAATTTTACAATATTCACTTGTTTTCTTTTCTCCCATGTCTTATTATTAAGTTTTTTTAGTAGTTGTATGTATTATTTAAGAAACTTATTATTATTAGTCGTTAAAACATATGATAACGATATCGTGACTAAACATCTATCACAAAAGATAAATTTGGTATTTGTTGGACTCCAGGAAGCACTTTTTTTATTGATAACACGTCTATGTCGATAATACCAATTACTTTTCTATGAGAGAACCAAGAGAGTGCCAACAGAGAGAAAGTGCCAGCAGATTGCCAACAATAGAGAACCAAGAGAGTGTCTATGAGAGAACCAAGAGAGAGAACCAACAGGAATGCTTTCCAAGTATTCCTGTTGCTGACATAACGAAGTTCATGGATGCGAGATAACACGAATCCATCGAGCGTCTTGAAAACCTAGTTAACTCAAACTACCCCCATCGTTTTTAATGTCATTTCTCCACCCACTGATCCTGTCATCAATGTCATCCCATGCCATTTTCACTCCCCGACACCCCCCGTCCCGTCCCTCCTGTCTCGTTTCTCAATAACCTACATCCATCAATCAAAATAAGCTTCACCAACCTTCACGATCTTTCCATTCATAACCTTTACGCACATCGCGTGCCACCATCTATATTATCTTTATCATGCATGTATCCCGCTGTCAAACCAACTCCCTCCAAATCTTCAACTAAAGCTCTCCTATCGTGATCTCACCCACTCAACCACTAGTCCTCCATTACGGAAACACTTTCCTTCTCGCGATCGTTACGTCATCGTCACTAATATAACTCCTTCCATGTCTTATCTTCACAAGCACGTGTCGACCACGATGTTTCCGCCTTCAGATCCATCATCTCGTATCTTGTTCCTGCGGATAAACATCCTTTTTCGACGACATATATCCTTTCGCATTCATCTGCCTAAACAAATCTTCATAATCTAATCCTTCTTAGCCCCTCTCCTGAAATTTGTTTTTAAGAATCGCTCTCATGCGTCCTTTGTCCTCTCCCAACGATTTAAACTCATGTCCTCTTCAAATACTCGCATTTTACCAGATCGCACCCCTTCCGAAATCGCTTAACTCTCTTCCGCCCGCATCAAAAAACGTCATCGCTAGGAAAACGGCAAAACATCCTTCTCCATCCGAAACAGACGGAAATTTTCAAGTTGTTCACACTCGCTCCAAAATTCAATGACGCTCCATCTCCCATATGTGTCCTCTCCCAGCAGTATAAAAACAGAATTTTGTTCAACACGGTGAAACTTCACCCTTCAGAGGTGAAAGTTTCGTTCGTCACAGCAGACCTGGCTAAAAATTACTCTGAATACTTTTCCTCCAACCTAACAGTTTATGGTGAACTCACCTTTAGGCCCATTTTTGCCTCGCTAAAGGTGACGAATCTTCCTTGTAGTATGGATGAGGAAGATATAAAATCATTAATGTCTACATTCAAAATTACTAATTTTAGGTCAATCCAGGATAGGGATGGCAACCTTATCCCGGTTGGCTTTTGCTCAGCTCCGGTAGATACTGCAGAAGCCTTGGCTAAATCTTCATCGAACCCCTTCATGGGTTTTAATATCCTTTTTTTCATTACAGAAAAAGATGAGCTTACTTACCCCACTGCAGCAGGTGTCACAAATGGGGGCACTGGGCCTCCAGCTGCAGTGGGACCCCAACATGCGGGGTTTGCAGTTCAACTTCCTGTCAGACTCTACTATCGAACGACCGTTGTGTGGCACCCCCATCCTGCTCGAACTGTGGGGGGAGTCATCCTGCCTGGGGTAGGAGATGCAGTATGTTCAAAGAATATAGAAGTATGTTCATCAAACCGGTCAAACCTTCTACTTATTCGCAAGTGGCCGCCCCGCGAATGGATGACTCTGAGATATTACGTACGATGGATGTTAAATTAGAAGTTTCCCATCGCAAACTTGAAAACCTAATTCTCATGGCTTTGGGTGTAGTGAACACTCATCCTACGCTACCTGTTTTGACAGTTCTTCCGGAATTGAAGAAGAGGGGGCTTCGGCCCATACTGTTCCCCCGCTCAAGATCGGTAAAATGCTGAGTGGCAAACAGCATAAGGGAAATGAAGACGCTGCCCAGGGGCAAGTACCGAACCCGGGTGGGGCTAGTGGCAGGAAGGGTAACCTTCCTGCACTTAGCTCTGTCTAGGTAGGCAATCCCCCATCCAACTAATCCATCACAATGCAGAGTACTCGTGAGCCTTTTTCACTGAATGTCCTTTAGTGGAATTCGGGAGGTGCTTCTGCCCTTAGACTTTTATCTGGTAGAGATGCAGATGTTATAGTCCTTCAGGAGACGCGGTCTATCCGTCTTCCCCAGGACATTACTCGATTTATCCCAAAACATATATGTTCCCACTATACTCCGTACATAACCCCACCTCACTCCTCTTCATCTCAAGGACTCTTGACCTTAATTAAGTGATCCTTAAGGTCCTCCCTCCTATTAAACTACTCATGTCCAGCCATGTATTGTTTAGTAGTTTCACTCAGTAAGAACGGTAAACGCCTCAGTCTAGCCAATGTCTACATCCGTATAGGGGAAATTCACAAGAACCGTGACCTCCTGGATAGTATTATTGACAGCGGTTATGACATGATACTTGGGGATTTCAACGACAGAACTGGTCGTTGGATCAATGCAGCGCTTCGCAGAGCTAGGAACGGTTATCTTATTCACAAACCCCCGTCCCCTACCTTTCATTGCACATCAACAAATTCTATCCTCGACATTTTACTGCTTCACTAGAGGTGGCTGTTAAAACCCCTCTGCACGGAGCAGTCGCGCCAGCAATTGTCCACCTCACATGACCTAATTCTTTGGAGAATTGAGGAAGATATGTTGCTTCGCAGAAGGTTTCACTTTGATCCTATCAGAGTGGCCTTCTTTCAGGCGGCTATCCAACTCTTTCCCCGAATAGGAAATGTGAGTCTGACCGAATTTAATACCTACCTCTTTTCGCAAGCTTCCGCGATTCTATCGACTACCTATAAAGGTCGTATATACAATCCCACTCCGACGAAACTCAAGGTCCTAGCAAAATTATTGAACCTCCCTAATCTCTCTGCTTCCGCCAAACAAGCCCTCTCGAATGAATACTGGAGCACTAGATACAGGTTCCAGCTGAGTAAGGATAGGACGAGTATCGCTCGCCTTAATCCTTCTCAGTCTTCCTTTTGGAAGATTTTCAAGAAGGAGAAGTTTGTTTGCTGTTAGGATAGAGCATTGAGTTGGATAGGGAATGTAAGCCTTGAAAAAGTTTTGGGGAGTCACTAGCCCTACACAACTATGGAGCCACTCAATCACCTCAACCAATCCCGCCTTGGTGTAACTTCAGGAGTAGGGATCTATCTGTTACGGATATTCTTAACTCCTGGGGTTTACTCCCGGGCACCTCCAAATCCGTCGTTCCACTTTCTTCTCGGGTCTGTCAGCTTTTGACAGCTGATCAGAGAAGAGAGGTGGCCGTAACAATGCTTTTAGCCTCCCCATCCGATGTAGCAGGCATCAATATTAGTAAGCGTGTTTTTATCCCTAAGAAAAAATCCTGCTCATGTCCTAAAGATCTGCAACCCATTTCTATTCAAAATTCCCTCGTGTCAATTTACGAAAAAGCGCTTGCGCGTAAAATCCGCGACCATCTGAGTAGGCGTAATTTGATCCCTCCAGGTTTTCATGGGTTCGTCAAAGGTCGCTCGGTCCATTCAGCAGTAGGTGAGGTGGAGCAGTTTTGTCGGGAGAATAGCCATCGCCTAGTTGTGGCTTTTTTCCTTGACTTTTCTGCTGCATTTGACCGCATCTCTATTCCTTTTGTGATCTCTTCTCTCAGGTCTCTCGGGTTGCCTGCGATAATTGTGAACAGCGTGGAGATCCTGCTGTACACCAAGCGGTTTTATTATGAAGGCGACTCTGATGCGCGTCAGTTCTACCCTATTACGGGTGTGCCTCAAGGTTCACCTCTTTCTCCTATCTTATATCTTGCTGCCTCCATTAATCTATTCAAAATATTTAAACGCGAACAACGTCTTGTGGTGTATGCTGATGACACCACAGCCCTTTTCACTGGACACAGGTGCAAAGACGTAGTTTCTGACATCAGCCGCTTCTTTTTAAGATAAAAAGACCAGTTACCCGTATCCAATCTTATTTTAAACTCTGCCAAATCGCAGGCGGTTGTCTTTCATGGCACCACTGCAACAAAGAAAAAACTTAAGAGATTAGCACTCTCTGCACTCTTCTCCATATTTGCCTCTGAACCACTTCCCACCTTCTCAAGTCGAGTAAAATACCTGGGGTTCACCGTTACGGTGAACTGGTCGGCCAAAGCTGACCTGGATAGACTTAAACGTATCCTGAAGAAAGCTAGGTGGGCCCTGCAACGGGCCCAGCATCTGTCATTGAAAGGGAAAACCCAGGTGCGCCTTTGGGGTACCTGGGCTATCTCAGGACTAGTCTTCTTCTCAATAGGACGATCCCCAGAGCAAAGGCTAAGGTTTCTTAAGCTCATCGTCTCTCGTTTACCAAGCATAGTCCGCGCCGATTGGATTCTTCGGGGGTGAAAGATCCCGGGTGGTTCAGTCGGAAGGCGGCGTGTTGGATCGGTTGGGGGGGGACTCAGATCCCACTGGACCTGAGGCCATGAAAGAGAAAGGGAAGATGAAAAAACGAAGGAAAATTCTGTCATTTTTTCTGAGTTGGTTATGACCTACCTTTTATATTCTTGCATGCTATATTTTGGTGTATTTAATAAAGTCTTTATTTATTTATTTATTTAAGAAAATGGCACTGAAAATATCACATTCTAATATCAGAATGCAATCTCTAAATTATAAAATTAAAACTAATTAATACTCAAAAGTATTCACAACCGTTTTTGTTACCTTTCTCGAAAGATAAACAGTTCAAGAAAATTTTTGAAATTTAAAAATTTCAATAATAATCAATAATATGAATATTTTTTACTTTTATTCTTGTAAAAGATAATTTAAAAATACCTTATAAGGTAATTTGTACTTTAATATGTATTAAATATATATTATATGTTATACATATATAATAATGTATATATTATATTTATTAATAATATATATTTAATGAAGTTAAAAATGATGATACAATAAAATGACTTTATGAGATTCTAAGGATTATGACTATGTATAACGCAATCGCTCTCTTTAAGGGTAAATATCTCGATATTGATAGCTAAATCAGTATCGATGTCCTTACAATTGCGACAGACGTTAAGCGTCGACCAAGAAGATAAATGACGGAAGTACGGTGGCAATCGTATGTAGATCCCGTTACCGACACTTCGTATTTTTGTTTCTATTGCTATCTGACAAATTTTGGGGTTTTTCTGCGTAATATTTACAATAAAAAGATATTATTTATGATTTTAATTAAAAATAGCAACTTTATTTAAAAAATTCCATTCTGATTAAATGTGTTGTTTAAAAGCAACATATTATGTGCATTATATTATAATAATATGCATAATATTGTATATTACATATTCATTGTTATAATACATATTATATTATTTATTTTATTATATTATTACATTTGTAAACAAATGTTTGTTTGAATGTTTATATTTGACCTTGGCTACAATAGCCAAATCTCTTTTTCATTTAATATTAGTATACATCCGTTTGTCTAATATTGGCATATTAGATATGACATTGACATATTACGTAACATCCTCGCATTTGACGAACCTTTTTTTATCACCAAATCCATTTGTTGAATTTAAAAAAGCAGAGCATACTCTCGTCTTACCCATAGTTGCTGCCAGATGCAATACGGTAGTTTTCTTATCGTCAATGCTTTTCCAAATATATTGCTTGATTTCTGCATCACTAAATATACTGCCATTTGGAATTTGATTGACTTTTATGATCTCAACAAAGTCTAGAAACTTTTTGTAAGATTCCTTTTTAAATCTGTGGGTCAGATAGGTGATCACACGATCAAATTGTCCATCCGGTTCTGCCATTTATCTTTGCGTAGATGGAGTTACTAATTTTATAGTTCTATGAGTGCATGATATTTTCGGTAAAAAAACAAGAAAATAGCTACAATTAGTCATTTATCTTCATATATTTATGACACAACATAAAAGTATCTTGACTAGCTTAAATTGCTTTCTTACGAACTTTTAAAAGGGCATTTTTACTTTAAGCTTTTGAATTTAAAATCAATGAATAACTCAAGTACTCTTTGATAGTGTTTTTATCAATTAACATATTAATGAGTAATTAAAAACAGATTTCTATGGTAGCTAACGAAAAATATCAGGTATTCTCAGATGATACACACTGCAAGTAAAAAATTAGTTCTGTTTCTATTGTTTGTGACGATGAGGGGTTACTTCCCCCATTCCCAAACTTACAAATTTGGGTATTATAAAGATTTTAAAGCCCGTTGAGAGGCATTTATTATTCAATATTTTCCTCAGGAAATTTTATACGGAACTTAAAAATAGCGTTTGTTTTTAACTGTGTCCGATACAGTGAATCAAAAATAAAATTTCTTTTGCATCGCCTGAGTATCTTAAAAGCTATTCTGTATGTTTTGATAATAATTTGTTCGAATTTGGATCTTTTGAACAAAAACCAATCATGAACTCGGTCAAGATATCGAATCTCCAGGCCCACCCAGAAGATGCTGATATTGCATTACTAAAAAGTAAGTTCAATATTTCCAGTCTTCGCCAACTTAAGGAAAAGAATGGTTCCCCCTTAACGATCGCTTTCGGTTCTGCGGCCATTAATCATGCTGAGATACTCGTCAGATCTGCTAATAATCCCTTTTTGGGCCTCAATTTATCATTTAAAATAGTTGGCAGGGAAGAGTTTACACATCCCCATTGTAGTCGGTGCTATAAGTTGGGGGGCTTCCTGCTGCACCCTACCGAGTACATGTGGGGTGTGTAGCTCCTCATCCTGCCTGGCCGTAATAGACGGATGTAAATACCCAGCCCTACCTTCCTGCTCCAACTGTAGGGGTGTCACCCTGCCTGGAGCAGGTGGTGTAATGTCTTCATAGATAACGCCAACAAATTCTGTTCAACAGCTGCCAAGAAGCCGGCCTCTTTTTCCGAAGCAGCTGCCTTACCTTCTAACGTCGGGTCAAGAATGACGGACGCCGATATCTTTAGAGCCGGCATCTTTAGAGCCAATGACGGATGTTAGGATGCTAACCTATTTTAGCATCCTAAATAAATTGATTTTTCACTCATTTTCTAAATTATATTTAATTAGTGGAGAGAGTGAAATTATTATTTTAATTAAAAGACAAATTTTCGGTAGCTAACTGGTATCATCACATCAGGACAAAATCAATTTGGTCCTGAGGATGATATCAGTTAGCTATCGAAAATTTGACTTTTAATTAAAATAAGTTTTGCTCAAAATTGGTCCTGCTTAAATTTCTAACCATTTATAAATTTTAGGTGACTTTGAATTTTAAAATGATTTATTTAATTATAAATATATTTAATTAGAAATATAAAAATAATTAATATAAAAATATTATATAAATACATTTTATAAGACTCAGTTGGATCGATAGTAAATTATATAAGCAGATTTAGAATATAACCAAATTTAATACAAATATTAATGATAAAGAAGGTGTATATCTAGATATGAAAATTAAATTAACATTAACTAAAACTACTGTTAATTTATATCGTAAAGATGACATATTTAAATTTACAAGAAACATATTTTTGCATGAGCATTCATGCATACCATATAATATAAAATATAATACATTAAATAATGAAATTTTAAGAATTGCAACAATATGTAATGATATTGGTTTTCTTCAAAATCATTTAAATAATTTAATAGATACATATTTTAAACTAGGTTACTATAAAAATAACATCAAGCAGAAAATAGTAAAATATATAAATCAACACAATAATATAAAGAATAAATTTAAACTCTTAAGTGGCAAATTTTTATGGACTGAAAAAAAATCATTAAAAATCATTAGCGGAAATTTTTATGGATGGATAATAAATAATATCCTTTGTGTTAGAATAAGATACTATATAATTAAATTTGATTCGAGGAAATACGTCATTAGCGTGTATTTAGCCCCGCTGTTATGTCGGGTTGAGGAATAGTGACCGAAACCTTATAGCATAGCGGTTCCTCCTGATTACCTCTAATCCTTATTCTGATACAATTTCTGTTATTTATTAGTCAATTCATAAAATTGACTTTTATTACAATTCATTACAATGTTAAATTGTAATCTCAAATAGGAGGACAGATGAACACACGGGCTTTTACGATCAGAAGAACGATGGGGGCAGCATTCATGCATACCATATAACATAAAATATAATACATTAAATAATGAAATTTTAAGAATTGCAACAATATGTAATGATATTGGCTTTCTTAAAAATCATTTAAATAAAGTTTAATAGATACATATTTTAAACTTAGGTTACTATACAAAATAACATCAAGCAGAAAATAGTAAAATATATAAATCAACACAATAATATAAAGAATAAATTTAAACTCTTAAGTGGCAAATTTTTATGGATGGATAATAAATAATATACTTTGTATTAGAATAAGATACTAGATAGTTATTTCAGAGGAAATACATCATTAGCATGTATTTGGCCCCGCTGCTATGTTGGGTCAAAGAATATGGCTGTAATATCATAACATAACAGCTACTTGACCTCTTATTTTTATTGTAATACATGGTGTATTATTTATTAATCAATTCATAAAAATTGAGTTTTATTTTACTAAATCTAAATTATAGAAAATCATAAGATTTATATTTATATATAATAAATTTGTAATTATAGAGTAGGATCAATTTGTAATTTTTAAGCTAAATCAATTACTCGGTTAATTAAACTGATTCTTTAGGTTAACTATTATACTAAAAATATTATTTACTAAATTATTAGAGTAGCATTATTAGAGCAACACCAAATACGTTATTTATGTTCAATTGATGTGTCATTTAATTTAAAAGTTAAAATATGGATTTAATAATTTACTTATTGTTTCTTTGAAATACTAAAAACTTAAATTTAATATTAAAAATATTTAAATAAAATTCAATTTGTTGAATCGATTGAAATTTTCTTTCTTAAATTGTTACTACAAAAATTCTAACTATAAATCAAAATTATATAAAGTCTTGAGATTAAAATATTTATATCGTACTAAATAATTCAGGTGCTAATGTCAATCCGGATTGTGGAAAAAGTTCTTCCTGCTGTGAAGGATTTAAAGTATTTTGGGATATTGTTCTCCAGAGACGGCAGGAACATAATGGAGATTGAGAAGCGGATTTGTACAGCGAACGCATCAGGTATGTCGTTATGAAGCGGGAGTTAAGTTTTCGGCCGAAGCTTTCGGCCTACCACGCAATCTTCGCTCCTATCTTAACCTATGGTCATGAGCTTTTGGTTATAACCGAAAGGATAATATCTCGAATACAGGCGATCGAAATGAGGTTCCTTCGCAGTGTGGCCGGTCTTAGCCTTTAAAATAAGATTAAGAATTCGGTAATCCGGGATGGACTCTAAGTAAATTCGCTGCTTCTTCACATCGAAGAAAGTAAGCTGAGGTGGCTAGGACACGTTCTGAGGATGTCTAGAGATCTCCTTCCTCGAAGGGTTTTCCAGGCCGGACTCTCTGGAAAGAGACCTCGAGGTATACATCGATACCGATGGAGAGATCAAATCTCGAAACCTTGGGCTTTCTGAAAGAGAATTCTGGTCTGTCGTCCAGGATCGCGATGTATGGGGTAGTTTGGTTCGTGCATTACCTCCACTACTCGACACCCGGACTAGTGTTTGACAAGAAAAATCTTGTTTTTTCTTGCCAAGAAATTTTTGTTTTTTTCGCTAACTACAGTTAGCATCTTCAGAAAATTACTCTGAGTTATATTTTAATATTCTGAGTTATATTTATTCTGAGTTATAAACATATTAACTAATACCGTAGATGCATATAATGATCCGTAGATGCATTTAACTGGTCTGATTAGTATTTTGATACTTCGGAGATCCCTTCTTTTCAGTTATATTTGCGTGATACACTCTTTTCAATAATCAATTTCATAATTATTAATGTCGGTCAAAAGTTTTTTGACTGGCAAATTTTCTTTCTCCACCAATTGAACAAAAGTATTTTAATGACCTGGCCCAGTCCCGTGACAAGAAAACTTTATTGTTATTTCTCGCGAACGATCTTAATAATAAGATCTTTGACATAATAAGAAAAATTAAAAATTTAATTTTTAAATTCTAAAAATTAAAATTAGTTTGTACAAACTAATTTATGTTTTTAAATGTTAGATAGTTTTAAAGGAACGAAGAAGAAAATATTTTCGTTTATTTAAAAATACAATATTTCGATAGCTTCTGATATCATCATTAGGATTAAAATCGAAATAGTTAACGAGAAATAGTATCTTCTTCGTTCCTTAAAACTATCTACTCGAAAATGGAATAAGATTCTGGATTTAGTGCGTACTATTCGATATTATATTTATTGTTCTCTTCTAACACACTTCAGTAGTTTGCTTCATGTATTTTCTGTATTATCTAACAAATCCTAATCATATCCGCCTTCACTGACACATAGAGTTTACATAGGGTTCCGAACTTGGCCAGCTACCAATCACTCATCCTAGGTGATTTATTCCACCTTAATCGAATATTTCACTTTACTCGATTAGCTAATTATTGTGCACATCGATTAATTATACACTGCATGAGTGATTTTTTAAATGTGAGAGAAGTTATACAGTCAAATCTTTTGAAAAAAGATTTGATGACTATTTTATTCTGCACGCTAATTTACTCCCTACATATAATTTAATCCCTACATATAAACCAACAGCAATACCACCAATACATATTAGCATCGGTGGACGTAATCAGCTCCTGATCCAATATCTACGTTTAACGTTTCGGTTCTTTAAATATTGGCTGACGATCGCTCGACTCGTCTGCTTTAGATTTAATAAAAGACTTTCGTCTTACATTTTGCAAATTTAATTAAATCAGCAATATTAGAGGAAGGTGATACCTTCAATTTCAAAACCTACTAATTTTTACAATTAATTGCAATTTTCAAACTAGTCATCGATAGTTTGCTTCCTAATTTAAAGTTAATTTAATTGTGTAGTCATTGTTACAGTTGAAATTTTTCGATGACACTGCACTTTGCTTCAATGCTATATGCCAACAGCAGTATGATGCAATATCATCATTTTCTCCTTCCACTTCTCCCGGATGTTTTGGTTACGAGCAGAGCATCTACAGGATATGCTGGCGGTCGACCACGAATCCCTTCTTTACCGTATTACAATGTTCGTTAGTCACATGATTGCAGAGTTACTACCACATGATCTCGTACGCTTCGTCGCAAGGGCTAATCTACATGCCTTGAGTAAGCCTGACGGCGGGATCCGTCTAATTGCAGTTGGTGAGACCTTGCGACGTCTCTGTTCCAAGTGCGTATGCATTAAACTTCGTTCGCGCTTCTCTGCAGCCCTTCAACCCCTCCCCCAAACTCGGTCTAGCGATACCAAATGGTATCCAAGAGATTATACAGCATGCTCGATGATTAAATCACCGTCATCGACAAGATGATGACCTGATATGGATCAAAATCGACTTAACAAATGGATTTAACTCTCTGAGTCGAAAATACATTATTGACGCTATAATAAGGTTTTTCCCAGAACTTTCCGAATGGGTAAATTATTGTTATGGCAGTGGATCGAGTTTACGATTTGGAAATTTGGAACCCCTTTCATACTTAAGCGGTGTTCAGCAAGGAGACCCTTGGGCCCGTTCCTATTTTGCCTTGCGATAAATTCAATCATTGCCCACATTTCAACAATGGATGGCATTATTTTCGACAAATGGTATCTCGACGATGGAGTTGTGGACGGTACAAGTAAGGCTATGACAGAGAACTTGACACACTTATCGTCACATTTTAATGCCATTGGAATGAATTTAAATTGGAAGACAGAGGTAATAAGCGAGGCCAGTCATATCGAAACAACCCGAGGATCGTGCCCTTTCATCTGTCCAAAGACTTTAGTATCCTAGGTTGCCCGGTTGGCTCTAGGGAATACTGCGCCAACAACTTGATCACCGAATTACTTCCACCTTTGATAATCTAGGAATATTAGAATCTCTGCCGGACCCTCAGGTTGCATTCACCTTACTTCTTAATTGCGCATCCGCACCTAGGGTAAACCATTTGATGTTCACCGTCGATTCTGATTTCGCAGATGAATTTTTTCTGGCTTTCGATCGTTCGATCAAAGATACCTTTGCCAGAATAACTTCCATCACCCCCGACAAGCAGACGTGGATTCAAGCATGTTTGCCTCTGAGAATGGAAGTCTGGGACTAGGCAGCTACCACATGCATTCCCCTTCACCATTCATATCGAGCATACACTTGGTCTCCAATCGGCTAAATTTGGATCCACATATTTTTCCAGGATATGGATCCACCAAAAAAAATCTCGTCACTTTTCGAACGCGAAAAGTGACAGGATATACCAAACAAGGCGACACGGATGAATCTAACACCCAACGAATTTTGTGTCCTTCTACGCTTTTGGCTGGGCCTACAACTTTGCAATGACGATTATAGATGTCGGCGTTGTCTCCGGCAAGCCGACAAGTTTGGCTTTCGTGTATTGACCTGTCAGTTCGGCGGATTTCCTGGTATCCGGCATGACGGGGTTCGCGACATTGTTTTCCAGGCAGCAATGTTAATGGGATTACGGGTTGGTCGAGAAGTTCCAAATCGCGTCAGGAACTTGCGAGAACGTCCGGCTGATATTTTAATTTACGGGGACCCTCCACTAACGGTTGACTTCGCCATAATCAATCCCCAGCAGAGTGCGTTCGTGACCATGCCCGCCGAGATACCCTTTTATGTGGGAATAGATACGCCATATGTGTCAAAGACAGAAAATATCAGCAAAAGATGGAGGAAGGTGGGTAAAGCTTTGTGGCAGCGGTCGTCGAGACTTAAGGAGGATGTAACAATCCAGGAGAAAAATTAATTCGATTAATAGCACGGTCGATGTCCTTGAGAAGCGGGATCCATTACAGTAAAGCAGTTGGGCACTTATTTTAGAGAGTGTCATTAGCCATCATTAGAGGCAATGCAAAGGTTATTTTGAAGAGTTTAGATGAACTGGGGATATCCGTTATTGGAGAAGGACCTAGGACAATGTAACGACTTACAACCCCGATTTAATATTGCAACAATATCAAGTCTTAACTCATACACTTCACAATTTCTTAGTGAAGAGACGACCGAACATTCAGAGGTCGAGTTTCCAGATAATGAAACCATAAACCGGATGATTGCGCCTTCTGAGGAAGTGTACGAACTATCTCAGGCCATTGATGTGGATCGATACGAAAAGGAGGAATCGGGTTCGACTCGTTTGCTGCAAGAGTTTGAGCTACCGCACTGTCTCATAAATAACGACACTGATGGAGAAAAAACGCCCAACAATTCGATAAACGCGTTGGGCTCAGACGATTTATCAATGCCTATAGCGAATGCCGGGAGAGGGGCGTTAGTCAGGAAGGTGGACTATATGGACTCTATAAATAAGCGTGAATGGCTTAACACGATCAAGAAGGAAGTGGCGAGGATAACAAACATCAGAAACGGCTGCGAACGACGCGGAAGCAAAGACGACGTTGCAGCGAAATTAACATCGAGAACTCCTTGATCCGAACGGATCAAAAACAAGGACAAGATAAGAACACTAATCGCAAAAAGAGTGGAGGGTTTTTGCTATGGGAGGCAGCAGCAAACCATGATTCCAGTATAATGGCGTCAGCAGACATCCAGTACAACCATGTGCCGAATGAGATCGTTCAGGATAACGGTGTAACTCAGACCTTCGCTTTCCAGGCGGAAATCGCACAATTAATAAGTATCATTATCACCACGTTCTACTCGGACAAGGAAATCTTTCTGTGTGAACTCATTTCAAATGGATCTGACGCCCTAGACAAAATCAGGTACGAACCCCTGACCGACCCTACCAAACTCGACTCCTGCAAGGAGCTTGACATCCATATCATTCCCGACAAGGACAACAAGCAGCTGCACATCATCGAAACTTGCATTGACATGACGAATGGCGATATTGTGAACAATTTGGGCACGATTGCCCGCAGTGGGACGCAAGCCATTATGGAGGCCCTACAGAACGGAGCCGACATCAGCATGATTGGGCAGTTTGGAGTAGGCTTCTACTCGGCATATTTGATTGCGGTCGGAGTCACGGTCGTGTCAAGGGATAATGACGACGAGCAGTACATCTGGGAGTCGAGTGCGGGCAGAAACTTCACGGTGCACCAGGACACTAAGGGTGAACGTCTGGGCCGCGGGACAAAGATAACACTCTGGCTATAGAAGGACCAGTTGGAGAAGTACCTTGAAGAGCGCGAGATCAAGGACATTGTGAAGGAGCACTCCCAGTCTATCCAGTATCCTATTATGTTGGTCATGCAGAAGGAGTGCGAAATGGAGATGTCTGATGACGAGGCTGAGACTGATGAAGCCGAGAAGAATGAGGAATACACGATGAGCGTGGATGAACAAGCCGAGAAATATGACGAAGAGAAGCCCGAGATATGGCATGCTATTTATGTCTTATCTTGTGGAAATTTATCCAATAACTTTTTGTTTCGCGTAGGTCTTTTAAATGTTGGCTGACGATCTCTCGGGTCAAAAGTTTACATATTTTTTAAAATCGTTCAAATTCTATAATTGTAGTAGATTGTATTCGTCGTTTGAGCTTGAATGTTTTATCGTCACCAATTTATTTGACTTGCTGTTCTGTTCTTTTTACAACTAATTACAATTTTCAAACTAGTAATCTATAGTTTGTTTTAAGTCAAATTACGTCGTTTTGAAATTTAATAACACCAAAAAATGTAATGCAAATGTCTCGCAAATTAGTCTCCATTGATCTATTTTTGTAGATCGTATTTAACAATAAATAATAAATCATTGGCATTTGATTTGTTAAAGTTTTAAATCCAACGAATTAAACGAACAGTCAGCTGAGTATATGATGATGCTCTCGAACACAGCAAATGCTTGCTCGAGAGCGAAAAAAAACGCTTTGGAAATGTATTGTTTTACTATCACGCTGGCAACCGAATCGACCAGTGGGGACTTCATTCTACTAATGAGTGTTGTGATATTCAATCACTTCACTGCTGAAATGGTCGTCTAGAAGTGAAATTGAGTTTGTAGCTCGTTGATCGAAGCTAGTTTAAATCGGAAACTAAACTGAAAATGTTACGAATTCATTTCGGAATCCTGGCCATTGTTCCATTTTACATAAAATGTTTTAAGAGATAAAATACACATTTGAAGAAGCCGCAAGGCGAAACGTTAATTAAAGAATTAATCTCTGGTTTTTTGTTGGTAGAGATCAATACCAATATTTTGTATATATAATTCTTAAATTTAAATTCTTCCGAACATCACCTTTCGGACTCGGCCAGGTTTTTTGTTAATTTGAGTATAGCCTTATCTTTGTATTCTATTTCTTCCCATTCGTAGTACACAGCCAATGAAGCGTATTATTTTCTTTCCAACCAGATCAGAATCGGTATCGTGAATTGACCATCTTAAATGCACTCCTAAGTTCAATATGCGATCGAACTAGCGCATTATTTCCTTTTCAACCAGATCATACACGGCATCGTGAATTGACCATCTTGAATACACTCCTAAGTTCGATATGTGATCGAGCGGATTGATTATTCGCATTCTGCTTAGACAATTGAGCTCGAAAACAGCAAGCTGCTTACTTGTTGTGAGTATTTCTGACCGGCACTCGGAGCCCTACTGCCGCACTGGGCGAATTGCACTTTTGCCGCAGTGAAAGGTATTGCGTCAAAGAGATTTCGGACGTAATAAGCCATCATCGCCTTTTATTATCCGATTTTGAATGTCGTAATGACATAGGCAATCATAGCTAAATATTGAACCAAGATAAGTGAAATATTCCACATGTTCAATAGTTTTAACATTGATAACAAGTGAACATGGAGGGAAGTTTATAGCGAGTAGCTTCTATTTCGCCATGTAAATGTACAACTTTTCTTGATGCCTTGTCTATGTGAGTTGCTATACGCTGTATATCCACTGATGACTCAGCCATTAGGATCACATCACCCGAATATCAGAAAACAACATATTGACGGATGTAACCAAATATCCTCGTTGTGCTGATCAAGCGTTTTCCATGAGATATGGTCAATAACGACGTTTAACAATTCTGGTAACAGCACAAATCCTTATCGAATACCTGAACTGACAATAAATACACTTTCAATGCAACTCCCTTCGCGCACCACCGACTTTCACACATCCACTTAAGGTATGGAGGAATTTGCAGATGACTAGTCGATTTACTTGGTCAAACGCCGATTTAAAATCTAATTAAACTATGATTTGATTGTACTCTTGACGGAAATCTATCAGAACACAAAGGGTAACAATGTGATCGATGTTAGGTTTACATCCAGTTTGATTTTCTTCCATTTGAACCGGCCTTAAAGGTTTAATTTTATTCAGGGTTACAGAATTTTGTACACAACCGGTGGAAGCAATATAGGTCCATAATTTGAGTGAATCGTCCCATTTTTAGTATTGGGACTATTACTAACGTAATAATAATTAATAATCCAATAATCTTATGTTATTTTGAGACAATTATGATTCCAAATACATTGGAAATCATCCACAATAAACTCTAGAACATCTGAAGCACCGTGATTGATGAATTTAGAATATATTTGATAGTCCTGCGGATGTTCTGCATTTCTAGAGCGTCAACGACTTGGCTAATATCACTACTTATCGGAGAAGTTTATTTAACTTCTGATACATCTGTATACTTCATCCATATATTTCATCAACGTTCATAAATAAAATAAATTCATTCACAAATAAATTTATTTGTGAATAAATAAATAAATTTACAAAAAAGATATCAAACGCAGTAAATGCTATTATTACTTTCAAACTAGTAAGTCCATTACAAACAAAAATTCTACTGGAATTATCTCTGGGAGAATTAAATAAAAGATATGTGCACTATATATTAGTGTAAATTATCGTGGATTTACCACATTGTTATTCGAATACTACTTCATTTCCCTATATCGTTGATGTCATCGTAGTTTTCTCGTCAGGATCAGTATTTGATAGTGTTGAAGAATCTTCTGCCCAGGGTTCAACTTCGCCTGATCCGAGAATTAGAAAAGAAATTCCGCCAGCGATCCAAATAATAGCACTTAATATGAAAACCAATCTCCATTGCCATTCGACAGGAATACCCTTGAACATATATTTAATTTGAGAGCTTTTACATAATTCAATAATATTTTAAAAATATTATTTCGATTATTTTCATTACAGAATATTTGATATTCATATTACGCCAATATGATTAACGTAATATTTTCGTTAAGTTTTTATATAATATTACAGTAATATTAAAATATTACGTAATATTAAATATTACGATTTATTATAATTCATAGTTTATTTAACTTGACGTTCGTATTAAATATATAATATTTAACTTGTATATAATATTAAAGTAATATTTAAATATTACGTAATATTAAATATTACGATTTATTATAATTCATAGTTTATTTTACATTACGTTGGTATTAAATATATAATATTTATCTTGTATATAATATTAAAGTAATATTAAAATGCTACGTAATATTAAATATTACGATTTATTATAATTCATAGTTTATTTAACTTGACGTTCGTATTAAATATATAATATTTATCTTGTTTATAATATTAAAGTAATATCAAAATATTACGTAATATTAAATATTACGATTTATTATAATTCATAGTTAATTTTACATTACGTTGGTATTAAATATATAATATTTAATTTGTATATAATATTAAAGTAATATTAAAATATTACGTAATATTAAATATTACGATTTATTATAATTCATAGTTTACTTTACATTACGTTGGTATTAAATATATAATATTTAACTCGTATATAATATAAAAGTAATATTAAAATATAACGTAATATTAAATATTACGATTTATTATAATTCATAGTTTATTTAACTTGACGTTCGTATTAAATATATAATATTTATCTTGTTTATAATATTAAAGAAATATCAAAATATTACGACATATTAAATATTACGATTTATTATAATTCATAGTTAATTTTACATTACGTTGGTATTAAATTAATAATTTTTATCTTTTATATAATATTAAAGTTATATTCAAATATAACGTAATATTAAATATTACGATTTATTATAATTCATAGTTTATTTAACTTGACGTTCGTATTAAATATATAATATTTATCTTGTTTATAATATTAAAGTAATATCAAAATATTACGTAATATTAAATATTACGATTTATTATAATTCATAGTTAATTTTACATTACGTTAGTATTAAATATATAATATTTAATTTGTATATAATATTAAAGTAATATTAAAATATTACGTAATATTAAATATTACGATTTATTATAATTCATAGTTTACTTTACATTACGTTGGTATTAAATATATAATATTTAACTCGTATATAATATAAAAGTAATATTAAAATATAACGTAATATTAAATATTACGATTTATTATAATTCATAGTTTATTTTACATTACGTTGGTATTAAATTAATAATTTTTATCTTTTATATAATATTAAAGTTATATTCAAATATAACGTAATATTAAATATTACGATTTATTATAATTCATAGTTTATTTAACTTGACGTTCGTATTAAATATATAATATTTATCTTGTTTATAATATTAAAGTAATATCAAAATATTACGTAATATTAAATATTACGATTTATTATAATTCATTGTTAATTTTACATTACGTTCGTATTAAATATATAATATTTAATTTGTATATAATATTAAAGTAATATTAAAATATAACGTAATATTAAATATTACGATTTATTATAATTCATAGTTTACTTTACATTACGTTGGTATTAAATATATAATATTTAACTCGTATATAATATAAAAGTAATATTAAAATATAACGTAATATTAAATATTACGATTTATTATAATTCATAGTTTATTTTACATTACGTTGGTATTAAATATATAATATTTAATTTGTATATAATATTAAAGTAATATTAAAATATTACGTAATATTAAATATTACGATTTATTATAATTCATAGTTTATTTAACTTGACGTTCGTATTAAATATATAATATTTATCTTTTATATAATATTAAAGTAATATTAAAATATAACGTATTATTAAATATTACGATTTATTATAATTCATTGTTAATTTTACATTACGTTCGTATTAAATCAATTATGCAGCTATTATCATATATGAATAATGCAGCTATCATATCAATTATGCAGCTATTACAGAACGAATTAAATCGTATTAAAAAACTATTCGTTAAACATGATATCTCTCAAAACACCCTGGATAAATTAATAAATTGAAAAGTAACTTTTAATCACTCATAATGAGATCAGCAATACCGATAAACATGCAAGTTAATACGAATAAAAATTTTCTACGATCTGTGTGGATACTCACATTGGAAACACATGCCCTCTGATAGAATGCAGAATTGGCGAAGGTAAGTGCATTCTCGCCACTCTCCCTCTTATCCTGTCCATGCACTCACGTTTATAGATGAGTGCACAGACAGGACAAAAAATAAAAATATTCTAGAAGTTGTCTATAACGTTAATACAACTTACCTATATAAAATTGTAAATACAAAATATTGAAGTAATTTGATAATAATTTTAAATAATTTTCAAATATTTTCAATTTAGCCAGCAGTTAAACAAAAGTTCAAAGTGTTAATTAACATCTTGTGGATTTACTCAACACACCTTGGATAAATTAATAAATGGAAGATCAAGTAACTTTTCTGAAGATGCTACCTGAAGTTGGCGAAATATTAAAAATAATTTTCTCTGAGTTTCGCGAGCCCATCACAATGGATAAGAAGATGAAGAGCAAACAATATGTAGTTACTAATGATGACTTGTAATTTTATGTCTAAAACATTTGTTTACAAATTTCATGCTTGTTCTCTTTTCTTTGATCCAGCTCCAATAAAAATCATTCATAATGAGACCAGCAATACTGATAAACTTGTAAGGTTTTCTTTTCCTTGGTTATGTTCATACACAAATGAGTTTCGACGTCGACTTCACAATATAAAAGTCGATATTGCATATAATAATTTCACTCACACACAATAAATTCTGTCGCACACATAGGATGTATTCTTTGTCACTGAATTGTGGTTTCATATTGTACATGTTGATGTTGATATTCCGGGATATCGCCTACTTCGAATCGAAAGGAGGTCAGGTAAACGTGGTGGAGGGGTTGCCGCTAATGTTCGAGATAATTTTTTGATTTCTGACGTTTCTGATGTATGTGACCCTAATGGTTTCTTAAAAGTATCAATTTCCATATCAAATATGAATATATTGGTACTAATTTTTGTTTTGTATATCGTTCTTCATCCATTATCACAGATTGTCATCTCTTAAAATCTAATTTACAATCGGTATGCCTCAGGTCACATTTTATTCTATCGGAAGATTTTAATCTCCCACGTTCTAATTGAGAAGTCTTTATTTCGTGATGGAAGCGCTGTAGAAACAGAAATTTATGAATTCATTTTTGATGGGTTTCTACTAATCCAACACGTTCAACAACCGAATTGTTACTCATCGAGAGTAGTTTTGGTGTTTGATTTAGTGTTTACCAAACGTGTTGATGATATAGTCAGTGTCGATTATCTTCCTCCTGTAGGTGGAAGTGATCATTGCGTGCTTTCCCTACAGTCAGTACCAAATTTCAAATTTTGCCATTAACAAACAACAATTTTTAAGCGTAATTGGTCAAGGGTAAATATATAACATGTTTTAACTTTCTGTCAGCATTACTCACTCTCGGTTTTGACAATAGATAGAACATCACTAAGAACTATTTACTATTACCTTTTGAAATTGCCTGATCGAATTGCTTCAATGCGTGCGATCTATCAAGTAACTCAACTTCCTAAATTGATTAATCGAGACCTCAAGAAGGTACTTAATATTCGAAATCGCTTATGGAAAGTATCCGCTCACATCCTGAAAAGCTTAAGAACACGATAAATTTGAATATGCCATCATTAGCGGTTTGAACCGCAATCCCAAATTGTCACGGCGATCCTATGTTTGCCGCGACAGAACGCTCAATACTAAAATCAAAATCGTATACACATGTGAAGGTCCAGTCACAATTAAAAATTATATTGCTGATACTCTTGCTTCATCATTTTAATTACCATCGACTTTTTCACTCTTACTCGTGTCAATCCGTATGGTGATTCCGGTCCCGGTGATATATCTCTATTACTACTCAAGACCTTATCAAACTACTTGGCATATTTTATTGTCGATATTTTTCAGAATAGTCTTACAACTGTATGTGCACTCAATTTGTGGAAACCTGCGATTATTGTTCATGTTCTAAAGAAAACATAGCGACTTCCTGTGGTGATTATAGACCAATAAGCCTGACGAGTTCGATGTGCTGAATTCTTGAAAGCTTAGTCGCTCGTAGAATCTGAAGTCACTTAAACACTCATGGAGTCATAGCGTCTTCTCAGCACGGATTCCGTCAAGGTAGATCGTCTGTCTAATTTACCAGCTGCTCGCGATTTTTATCGCGAGCAGCTGGTAAATTAGACATGTAATTTTTATTTACTTTTCGAATGTCTTGGATCGAGTTTCACATGAAAGTTTGCTTAGTTTGTTGTCTCATTATGAAATTTCTTTGCTGCTGTGTTGGATGATCGACGATTTGCTCCGAAATAGATTTTTTAGAGTTAGAATTGAAAGGCATTAATCATCTCGCAAACGTGTAAATTGTGGAATTCCGCAGGGTACTGTACTCGGTCCTCTTTTCTTTATTGTTTACCTTAATGACTTGTAGTTCTGAATCCAAACAAGGGTTCTGATGCTAACAGAGATTAGCGAAATATCAAATAAAAAATTCCTCTTTTCTTTGATTCAGCTCAAATAATTCTTTATAAATAATGGATTATTATTATATTATTAATGGATTATAATCAAATAATTAAAATAAATAATATACTTTGTATTAGAATATAATACATGATAATCAAATTTCATCACAGGAAATACGTTGTTAGCGCGTATTTGGCCTCTCTGGTCTGTTGGGTCGAAGAATAAAGGTCAAAACCTGATAGCATAGCAGTTCAACCTGATGACATCTAATCCTTATTCTGATATTGACTTTCAATTTTAAAAATTAACTTTTATATCATATAAGATACATAGATTCAGCTAGCTAATTTAATTGTCGAACCCACAATATTTTTAAGTTATTTTAATAAAGAAATTACAAAAACATACATTTCCTTCTTTTGTAAGAGCAGCAGCTACGTGAGGAACGATGATTCCGGGAATAGTTGCGAACATGTTCGATATACCGAATACGACACCGGCAATTGATGGTGCTAGGTCATTGGCGTTTACCATAAAACCAGCACCCCATGCAACACCGCTACGAAACGATAAAAAATGAAATGCATTAATGCATTCAGAATTGCAATAAATTTATCTTACAAAATACCCTGACCAACAGTTAATAACAATACAGCCAGCATCTTTCGTTGACAATTAAGAAAGCCAAGAAGAACTAAGCATAACGCAGGAATTATTGAACCTACATTTATGAAAATAAAAATCAGCACAATGACGTCTAATCATTACCAATGAGAACAGCTGTTTTTCTCAACTTCGTTCGGCTCTTTACGTATTCTTCTTTAATTAAATAGTCACCGACATAACTCGAAATACAAATTACCAGCCATACGGAAATATATGGCAATGCAGACAAGGCACCATTCTATATTTACAGAAAATCAATTTGAAAATGAATTCTAGAAAATGAATTTGCTTGGAAAACAAATCTAAACTATTTACAGAATATATTTTAGATTGATAAAAATCTAGATTTTACGTTAGAAAAGCGTTAGAAAATTTAATTTTATATTCGGAAAAAGATAGAACACGTTTATTCCTAATGTGTTCGTTAGAACACACAAGAGGTATAAATTGTCAAAATTTACAAATTAGATTTACAAATCTAGATTTTACGTTAGAAAAGCGTTAGAAAATTTAATTTTATATTCGGAAAATATAAAACTATAACGAATATAGTTTTATATTCGTTAGAACCCACAAAAGGAATAAATTTTCAGAATATCAATGAATACGATTTTAGTACGCTTTATACAAATCTAGATTTAGTAGATATTAAAGATGTATTAGAAAAATTAATTGATCTTATATTCGGAAAAAGATATACATATATATGTTATAATAATTATAACGCCTATCTAACAAAAATTAAACCATCAAGTAAATATAAATATATGGATAAAATTGAATTAATAGAATCCTTAAATATTTTGATAAATCAAAATTATTTAAAAGTAGGGACATCTATATTTAGACAAGTAAAAGGTGTTCCAATGGGTGGTAATTGTAATTTAATTATAGCTTACTTATTTTAAGCTTTATAGAATATAAAGCTTAAAGTAATAACTTTGTCTAGTAATAACTTTGTCTTCATATGCAAAAAGCTTTATTATATAAAATATGAATTTGTTCATAAGTGTTTAAAAAATACGTCAAAATTATATAAAGATATGAAATATATGTTTCGATACATTGATGATATATGTTAAAATTTAGATATATGGAAATTTATTGATAGTAATGCATAGCAGCAGTGCATCGTAGTGCTACATTGTACTATCCAGTAGCCAACTGGTGTGTATCTTTGTAGAACAACGCGCTTGGTTCTCCAGCGCTTAATGCAGACAGGTAAATATTTGCAGTTGCAAACCCCAGTCTTTGCAAGGGAACAAGAAGCCTTTGTTGTTTCAAATCACCGTATAGCTTTTATCCCAACTTCAATCTAGTTGTGGGGAGTACAAGCTACTGATGAGAGCCAACTAGCTCGAAACGGTGACTTTGTCATTTGCGACAATTTCACTGTTGAATTTATTTCGTGGTGCTGACGCCCTGATATCATATGATATATGTGTATTTAACTCTAACAATTTTTATTCAATAAGCTAACAAATTTATCCACGTAGCCTTATTCTTAACAAAACCAATATTAATTATAAAGAAGGTGTATATCTAGATGAACATTAAATGCAGTGATGTAGTAATGCAGCGCCAGATTTCTTATGTTGGGAGGGCTGTGAGATAACCAAGGAGGTAGTGCCCAGTAGTTTATAAATAAAAACTACTATTAATTTATATCGTAAAGATGACATATTTAAATTTACAAGAAGCATATTTTTGCATGAGCATTCATGCATACCATATAATATAAAATATAATACATTAAATAATGAAATTTTAAGAATTGCAACAATATGTAATGATATTGGCTTTCTTCAAAATCATTTAAATAATTTAATAGATACATATTTTAAACTAGGTTACTATAAAAATAACATCAAGCAGAAAATAGTAAAATATATAAATCAACACAATAATATAAAGAATAAATTTAAACTCTTAAGTAGAAAATTTTTATGGATGGATAATAAATAATATACTTTGTATTAGAATAAGATAATAGATAGTTTTATCAGAGAAAATACATCATAAGCATGTATTTGGCCCCGCTGCTATGTTGGGTAGAGGAGTTATAAGCCGCAATCTGATAGCAGAGCACTTCCTCCTGATGACCTCTTATTCTTATTCTGATACAAAGTTTGTTTTTTATTAGTCAATTTACAAAAATGATTTTTTTTAATTTTGATTTTTTTTAACTTGATTTAAATTATAGAAAATCTAAAAACAATTATTAATTTTATTATTTAATTATTAAATTTATATTTAGCATTATTATGTTTTGTTTATTTTATAATTATATATAGTACGTAGACTCAGTTAGCTGATTTGATTAATTCATTGACAAGTTTCTAAATTAAGAAAAATACGACATATTGAGATAGTGTTTACTAAAGTATCATGATAGTAATGATAGTATCATACTTTCATTACTCCGTTATGAAAGTATGAAAGTTTAAATATTTTTTTTATTTATTTTTTAATATATATTTTTGAATAAATAATTATATTTACACAAACTGTTTTCTTCATCAAATATCTGATTAATCCTGTGGTTATCTGTGCACATGCTATACTTCTGCATCGGTGTAAATACTCTCCGCTCTACACGGAGAGTATTTACACTCCTCAATAATTAATTTATTTTTATTATGTTTTGTTTATTTTATAATTATATAAAATACGTAGACTCAGTTAGCTTATTCAAATATAAATTATGAAAGTATGAAAGTTAAAATATTAATTACCAAATGAAATATGAGAATTATAGAATTTAAAAGATCAAGAATCATTGCGATTTATAAATTCGCATTGTCAATGATAAAAAATTCCTTTAAATGATTTGCCTACTTCTTAACGTTTAGTAACTTACTGATTTGATATCGAATAAAAGTTCTTCGCTCATATATGTAGGGGTTTGTGTCAAAAGTGTGTAAAATCCCCAATTCATTAAAGTATGACAAATAAACATACCCCAGCAATGAGTACTCGTTAAGATGTTACCCCATGGAATATGCTAAACAGATAAACAGATAATGCGTTCCTATAACGCAGTAAATAAATATTATAATATATATTATATACGATATATAATATAGAAAATATATTATAAAATATAATATATAAAATTATAAATTAATTAATTAAATTAAATTTTGATTTAGCATTATTATGTTTTGTTTATTTTATAATTATATTAAACACGTAGACTCAGTTAGCTGATTTGATTAATTCATTGACAAGTTTCTAAATTAAGAAAAATACGACATATTGAGATGGTATTTACATTACAGATTACTGCGTACCCAAGCTCCGAACGCAAGTTTCGAAACTGCCAGATTGAAATTTGTTTTATGATGCGATATACCACAGTAAAATTTTCAATCTAAACAAATTTGCATCGCACATATCTAATACATATTGTTAATTAAATTGTTTAAATTTTTGTAATTAATTATTTTTTGTACTTTATGAGTAAGAGCACACATTGTTTTCGTATAAATCGTGATCGAAATGAAACGCTTACCAAAACATTTTTGTTCTTTTATAAACTATTCGATCACTAATAATAAATATGGATTTTTATCAAAACGAGGGTGATACCAATCCGCGCGAATTTTTGTTTGTCATTTATGGCCAGACGCCGAATAAAGACGAAACCACTGCTAGATGCCGTTTCGTCATCACTACGACTCATCAGTTATTCGTTGATGAATTATCAGTGATTCGTTGATTGTCATCTGCTAGTCCGTATATAATATATATTATAATATATATTATATACGATATATAATAAAGAAAATATATTATAAAATAACATATATAAAATTATAAAATATAATATATAAAATCCTTAGATTCATTTAGCAGATATGATTAATTCGTTATCTGACAGGCCAGTATAGAGATGAAATATACAATAAATATATAAGTAAATATAAAAAATTAAAATCATTATTTATTATTTATAAAAATGTATTATTTGTTATTTATTATTTGTTATTTTATTAGAAATAATATAAAACACGTATACTCAGTTTATTGACTTGATTAATAAAATATAAATTTGAAGACTAAAATATTTAGATTTTTTAATTTATACATAAT
>WNNJ02000146.1:0-16663 GCA_012934845.2 Pomphorhynchus laevis | reverse complement strand
GCGCAAGCCAAGTACGGAGAGCGACAGCTCGAATCTCGGATAAGTCAAATTTCAAAAGGCGAAGAGTTGGTAGTCAGCCTTCTAATGAGCCCGGGGCTACCAACATGTGGCAAAAAGCGGGCGAAACGAAAACGGTTGTGGCATTGGCGCCGTTAGTAGTTAGGGTGTATGGAATTGGATATCATGAAGGAAGGATTCTGTAGCTGGTTTTCAATGCGAAAGTCACCTCGTGTGACCTAGCAACTATTCGTTACATAAATAAGAATCCATCAAAGGATCACCAGTCCCGATTCCAATCGATCTTCATGATCTCATACGATAATATATATATATATATATATATATATATATATATATATATATATATATATATATATATATATTGCTGGTGTCTTTATAGTTATCACAAAAGCAGTCGAAACGTACCCTAACCACTTCATCCGACTGACGATGACTGCTGGGTGGTTAGGATCGTCTCGGAGTGATACATTAGACTGATGGAGCTGATGATCGAAGTCCAGTTATTTAGCAGCAAATATGGATTAAAAATCAATCGTAGCCAGCTTTGGCTCCTGGACCACAGTTTCAAGCGATTTTTCGCAATAACAATATATATAATTGTCGTAAGTAGATAAAAAACAGAAAATGAAGACCAAGAGCAATTTCTTGTAGAGCTTTCGGGCTAACCGCCCTTCTTCAGTACATTGTATTCACTTTAGATCTCAAACTTTTTTAAGGCCTTAAAAAAGTTTGAGATCTAAAGTAAATACAATGTACTGAAGAAGGGCAGTTAGCCCGAAAGCTTTACAAGAAATTGCTCTTGGTCTTCATTTCCTGTTTTTTTATCTACTTACGACAATTATTACTAATGTGTCATTCAATGGATGATCCGGGACAGTGTCAGTTATATATATCGAACGATATATATATAATCTTATATATCGTTCGATATATAAGTTTTTATATAAGATTATATATTTTTTATTATATATATGATTATATATAATCTTATATATAATCTTATATTGTAAATCATATAATGTTTTATCGAACGATCTTCATGATCCCGTACGATACATATATATATATATATATATATATATATATATATATATATATATATATATATATATAACGAATAGTTGCTAGGTCACACGAGGTGACTTTCGCATTGAAAACCAGCTACAGAATCCTTCCTTCATGATATCCAATTCCATACACCCTGACTACTAACGGCGCCATTGCCACAACCGTTTTCGTTTCGCCCGCTTTTTGCCACATGTTGGTAGCCCCGGGCTCGTCAGAAGGCTGACTACCAACTCTTCGCCTTTTGAAATTTGACTTATCCGAGATTCGAGCTGTCGCTCTCCGTACTTGGCTTGCGCTCTTGACTGCTAGGCTACGAATCCAGGATTACCAGATTTCACACAGTATATGTAACATTCTATCATGATATCCAGAAACTGCATTGTCCGAGATGCTTCTCTGGCATGCTTATTATAGATTTTACCGTTTGAGATCATGAAGATCGATTGGAATCGGGACTGGTGATCCTTTGATGGATTCTTATTTATGTAACGAATAGTTGCTAGGTCACACGAGGTGACTTTCGCATTGAAAACCAGCTACAGAATCCTTCCTTCATGATATCCAATTCCATACACCCTATATATATATATAATTGTATGTAAAACAGCATTTCTATTAAAAGGAATTTAGTGCCTGATGCATGGTTAAACTGTAATAGTCACTGCCATGCACAGAGCTTATGCTAAATTCCATGCAATGATTCAGATTAAGGGTAGTTCTGTTTTTCAAGCTTTAAACACTGTTTAAGCGTGTGTTAAGGTGCCTATAGATGATTATAGAAGTCACGGTACTGATGAGCTCCGTAAGAGCGAAACGCGTATACCGTTGTGAAGTTTGTCGTCACACATTGGATGACTGAGCATACGTAGCGACTTTGAATAATGCAAGAATAATTCGGTTCTATTTCTTAGTCTGATGAGGATATATAGAATGCTGCCTGGTGTTTATGCCTCTTCATGAGGAAAACATAGTTAGTTATATATAATTGTATGTATATCCAATAAAATGGGGAAAGTGGTAAATGCCATGGCAAACTCTATCACTATATTAACTCCTATATCTTCTTATAATAATTAACTTACATAGATGGCTACTATTTGGAATATTAGGCGACGGGTGGATGGCCATGCAAAGATGAAACAAATTGCAAGGAATAATCTAATTTCAAATTGATAAAAATTGCAATTAAATTCTTATCAATGTTGATTTTTAGATATGATCAAGCAATCATATTTTTGAAAATAACAAAAAAGAAACAGTGAAAATTATAAAAAAGAAATTCATAAATTTTAAAAATTCAATTATTGAATTTTTTAAAATCTTATCGATGATGATTTTAGATACGATCAAACAGAAAATAACAGAAAATAAAATATTGGATGTCTTTAGATAAAATACACTTTATTAAATAGATTGGTCGCTGATAATGTCGAAATAAATAGTAAGAAAATTTTGGTGTTCAATAACTGTTTTTAGAATAGAAACAAAATATCATGCAAAATTCATAAAGGTTAGAGTAAATACATTCATTTCTTTTTAAATATAAAATTTTATTTCATCCAATGATGATGAAAATTTTTCCTCCTGGAAAAATGTCTATACTTTGAGGTGACTCGTTGTCAATTCACAATGATTTAAGCCTCGCAAGCCGAATTCCCAATGATTTCATCTTCAACGATGGACGCGGTCGAAGGCTTTGCTGAAATCAATATATACCAAATCCACGTGGCAGCTGTTGTTAATAAGGACAAACCAATGTTCTATGACCACTTGGATGTTATACATGCAGGATCGTTGGTGCATGAATCCATGTTGCTGGGGACATCGTTTATTATTGTTGATGAGGAATCTCACTAGTTCGTGAACCACCACTCGTTCCAACAAGTGGTGGTTTAACACCGAAGTTAAAGTGACCGGGCGGTAATTGTTTGGAACATGTGTTTTACCTCCTTTGTGCATTGGCTTGATAATTCCATGTTTCCACTTTCCCGGATTTGTTATAATACAATAACAAATAAATATCCAGAACAATCAGGTGTAATTGAAAGCCAACCTAATTATTACTAGTATCTTCAGAAGTTTAAATAAAATTTCTGAATAATATATTTTCTATTCTTTTTTTTATTTTTTAAGCATTACAAGTGAGATTTTAAAATCACAGAGACCTTTGCCACATGGTATATATTAAGTCATATGTTTATCATATAACTTCGATAAAGTAAATTCTTCATCCGATTAACAATCATCCTCAGTGTCGCGGCTGTAAGTAAAGCGTGCACGATTAGCTTTAGCCGGGCAACGATGATCAGCTCGCCACATAACGTCGTCAGCAAACGTAACCGCCGATTTGTTGGGTCGTTTCTTTCGTTCATCGTGTGTGGTGCAATATTCGTCACCAGTACCGCAGTTCTTCACTAGAACGCTCTTAAGAAGAAGCTTCTCATCGACGTTGCTGCCGTCAATAATAGATAGCAGAATATGCTGCATCGCTAATTCTACTGCATAGCAGTTGGTGAATTTGCCTATCGTTTGTTCACTGCTAGTTGCGCAATTCAGTGTTTGGGATTTCTGTGGCATCACGTCTACGACTGCGCCCTGTTCGCTTACTTGATCACTGCACTGTTTGGTGCAATATTCGTCACCAGTACTGCAGTTCTTCACTAGAGCGCTCTTTAGAGTAAACCTCTCATCAACGTTGCTGCTGTCAATAATAAATAGCAAAATATGCTGCATTGCTAATTCTAATGCATAGCAGTTGGTGAATTTGCCTATCGTTTGTTCACTGCTAGTTGCGCAATTCAGTGTTTGGGATTTCTGTGGCATCACGTCTACGACTGCGCCCTGTTCGCTTACTTGATCACCACTGCTCGCACAATTGGTGGTAGTATATGTCATCAAAGCTGAACTTACTCTGCAAATTCTAAATATCGATAAGAAATGAATCCAGTACAATATGGCTTTCCCGTCAGTGTGAAAAAAAGTAGACGATTGAATTGGGTTGATTTTCCGAAATAGGGTTTGAGTCAACAGGCTCTTGGCTTTCGCTTGCTTATTCTGTTCCGTATCTGATGAATGTTGTTGAATATCGGTCTTACTAGTTCTACAAAGCGAAATGCTTTGTTTAGAATGATTATCATCGATCCGTCTCACTAATACCAACTTGTCAATTGCGGCAAAATCGTTGTAGGTATAGCTACTAAAACCACGTCTCCGACGTGGTTTCCCGCAAGTTTGGCGGGGACATCGCACCCCTGCCTCCTCTTTTATCAATATTTTCTAATGTTCGTTGCTGAGTAGTCGTTATCCAATTCGTTAAGCTGGCATTAGCTTCGTTTAGTCGTTGCTTTCGGTTAATTTTCTTATTAGTGATGTCCTCCGAGTTATTTTCTGGTGACAACCAATCAACGCACGTGTTTAAGTGGCCAGTATTTGATACTTGATCGTCGATTTTAATGTGAAATCTGTCGCGTTGCATTTTAAGTGAATGAGTTAAGGCTGTATGGAATGATAGGGGCTTCGACACGCTCTCTAAGGGATCATTTGTTGATGATCTTACCGATATCAGTCCATTTCGAAGGTTAAAAGCTTTGTTGCGAATCTGCTCAAGCAAATCGGTTTTAAATTTCTTGTGCCTAGGCGTCAATTTGTCCTTCTCTTGATTGCTAGTAGTTTCGTCTCCATTATCAAAATTAATCCTACTATTAAGTAGTTGAGGAAGTTCGTCAATATGTAGGGGTCATGTACAAGTAATGATCGTTTTGACTGGTCGGCGTTATTTAAACTGTTCTGGGACGATTTCATTGTCTTATAATTCATTGACAATTTACATGGTTCAAGGGATATAACTGAATATGACGTTTCTCCGTCATTTAAAGATTTGGATTGAAATTTGTCGTAAACGGCTTTCAACAGCATCTGAATCGTCATTTGTGCATCTGGTATATCGCGTAATAGGTGCATCACAGCATCGGTATGTAGATTCTACTGACACGTTCTTGTTGAGACTAACGTCTGGCTCGAATAGGCGTTCCTCAGGTTCACATGTTTCCTGTTGGACGTGGTCAAAGGCCAATATTAAAAGCCGATCGAGTGAAGCTAGCATCGCTTTTGCGTTGCCCCGCATTAGCGCGATCGAGATGGGATGATATAATCGTGCGACCGTCATAGAGTATCCCATCCCGCTTGTACGGCTTATATTGTTCGCAACCCGCTTGATCACCCAGTTTCCTTCGTCGTTCCATCCACCAAAGGTCGCAACTACGGCGGTTGAAAACATGTACCCCGCATCTTCTACTCTGTTTCTTTATTTCCTGACCTTTACATTGACAGCGTACGACGTGCCAGCGGTGAGTTGAACGTTGGCGGCGGAATGATGGTATGCGGCTTGTTGGGGTTGTGTTACTGCAAAGTCGACTGCAAGGAAAATGCCCCCATAAAAAGATGTCTGCTGGACGTTCGCGTAGGTCCGGGATAATTCCTCGCACTTCCAGGGCTACATCCATACAGGCTGAATGTGCGGCTGCTAATACCACGTCACGGATGGCGTTATGCCACAGGCCTTGATAATCCCTGTACTGGCAAGTGAGTGTATGCCTCCCTTATCCGTCATACGCATGCGCGGCCGCATCGATAATCTTTTTCGTACAAGGTAATCCCAAGCCACATTCGGGCTAGGATGCAGAACTGTGGTAGAGTTAGTTCCGTTCCATATGCCGAATTTGGCATGGCGCTAAGGCAAGCCCCAGCCTTTGGACATGACACGGCGTGTATTCGGGCCCGGTTTATTTCGCAAGACGATTGTAACAGCTGGGTCGAGGCAAGATTATCGATCAGCTGTGAAATCAATGATTGACCTCCCTCCGTGGACGGTATGAAGTTCGAGCCCAATCTTGTTCTTAAGGTTACCAATGCCTCAAAATATCCAGGAAATAGTAAAGCATCCAGGCACTCTGGGCGTGCGCAGTATTGCATCTTAGACCTAAACCGCCCAGACGTATAGGGAGTGTCATCTTTGATTTGGTAGCTTCTTGAAGTTGGTACGCGCATATTTTCTGAAAGGCGCTAGCGATTTATCTGTTAAATGACTGACAAAACGTTTTTGTCATTCTCAGAACGATTGTGCGGAGGAGGTGGTTTATCCTTGACGTGGATGCGCAGTGTCGAAGTAGAAGGTATCTGAACCAGTGGTCGAAAGACTCGTCACCTATGGGTATGCATAGCAAATGCATTCTCCCGGAAGTGTTCTCCGAAACCACCTCAGAAAGTAGGGCCAGGCAGGCGTTTACGGCTTCAGGCATGCCGATGACCTCTGTCTTTCTTCAATTTAACTGGAGCTCCATCATTTGGAAGCTTGCATCTAGCCAGCCCAGTGTGGATGCAATTGCTGATAGCGTCCCACCGACTATGCCGTCATCCAGATACCACATGTTGAGGTTTATTTCAGGTATTTGGGATAGATTTTCAATCGTTCTATGGATGGCCAATGAGAATAGAAACGGGCCCAATTGATGTCCTTGCTGGACTCCTTCGCATGAGTTGAGAGGGTCGAGTGAACCGAAACGTTGGAGTGCTTTGCATTTGTACGTGAAATTAAACCAGATCAAGAGCTCTGGAACGTTTTCTCGGATCTCCACTCGTAACTGTGCTCTGGACACTGAGTTGAATGCGTTTGACAGGTCGATTTTTACCCAAGTCCAATTGGTGTCGTTGGCGTGTAGCTCGTGGAGTCGTCTAACGTTGTGAACGATCCTTTCTACTGCGTTTGGGGTTGCTACCCCTAATTGTGTTGTTTGTAACAGGCTGGCGAAGTGTTTACGGAGTTGAAGACAGATGCATTTTAACCAGAGACGGCGGAGAGTTTGCCGACGGCGATTGGTCTTACACCCCGTTCTTTTTTGACCGCGCATCAAGTTAGCGCCAGCGATATAAGGCGCCACTTCAGGGGTGCGAGTCCTGCAAGTAGATTGTTGATAAGGTGTGTCAAATTTTCTGCTTGTGATCCTCCGCTATTGGCTCTCAATATATTCTATTGATGCTCCGGTGTTAGCCCCATGCAGCTTGGTCCTGACGCTGAGGGAAAAGAGTTGACTGCGGCAAAGACTGTTTCACGACTTATAATTATTGACGAAAGCGGATTGTTCGAGCACTGTTTTGTAATATTAGGGATGACTGTGGTTGATCTGTACAGCTGCTGTAGGAGGATGTAGTCTTTGCAGGAGTGTCCGTGCATGTGCCTATGTGGTTGATATTCCGATTGAAATCAGGCGCTGGGCTGCTTTCCATATATTTCCGTGCTTGGCCAGACTGATATAAGCACGTTCCGACTTGCCGTTTATGTTTGCGATGTACATTTATGCGAGGCATTGCTCTCACCGATGGCAAATCCGGTAAGGCGGTTGTCGCGTGGGCTCTTATTGACTCGCAAATGTGCTTTTCAACTTTATGTCGACCTTTGTAAGTTGTAGGTATCAAGCAACTGAAGCACGATTTGGCGAAGAACAGCAACTTTGTGCCGGAATCTGCAAATCTCGAACCTCCAAACTTGTGTAAGCGGAATCGTCCACTAGATGTCAAGGCAATGTTTCTTTTGCAGAGGTGACAAGGACGATTTCCTCTTATTTGTGTAGTTAATCGCATTGTCGTTTGATTGTATTCAGATATGACTTTGTATTGTAATTAGTTGTGCAAACAGTAAAGTATACGTAGTATCGGCAATTTGTAATCAGGTATTACAAAATTGTCTTTTGCTGTCTTTGTATATATTTGTAATTATATTGAACGTGCATGTTATATTATCTCACAAACTTTCTGCTAGCTCAGAGAAAATTGTATGTTATATTATCTCACAAACTTTTTGTCAAGTCTAATTTCTAATTTCCGAAGATGCTAGTAGTTACTAGCGAAATATCAAAATAATTTTGTTGACTTTCAATTATACCTGATCGTTCATGGATATTTAAAATACAGATCAGGATGGATATATTTCTTACAATAGCAAATATAGAACGATTTTTGTAATTTATACATTTAAGTTTAAAAATGCATGGAAGACTAATGCCGTTTTAAAGGAAATAATTCACAGAAGAATATCTAATCAATTATTGCATAAAGTACTCTGACTTAAATGGGAAAATTTCTATCAACCCAAGTTTATAAACTATAAATATAATAAATTTTTGTGGCTAATAAGATATTCTTGATGACGTGTTCATCTTCTCCGACACCCCTCTACTGTTATTATTAGTCATTTCACATGCATTAAACTGGGATCGGAAATGCCGGATTTTATTTGGCCATGAACATTAGAACATTCAAATGCCGTTTTAAAGAAAATAATTTTACATAAAATGAATACCCAATCATTTTTTACATCAAGTATCCTGATTTAATGTACGAAACTCACTATCAGCTACAAATAACACATGATTTTTATATCATAATGATTTATCTTATATATCAGACATTATTTTTATAATGTGAATATTGTCTCTGTGCGTGGTATTGTTGATTTTGCGAATACTTTCTTTTTATTTATTTTAAACAGTTTGATCAGAGTTAGATGTTATTGCTCCTAACAAATTGTCGATATTTTGAATCTTCATTTGCCTTTGTTTCTTTTGTATTTATTGCGTATCTAATGTTTTTGCGTTTATTCAGTGATTTGATATTTTTATTAGGAAATTAAATTGTAACGTCCGCTTTGTATCTTTTGAAAATACTCGTCACATTGTTTCAATTTTTTTTATCATTTACATCATTTCTATCATAACTTAGCTCTTAGTAGCTATACAATTGTATTGTTTTTATACTTTAGTTGATATATCATATAAGGCAAATGTAAATTTAATCAGTTCATATCTTTAATTTTTTAACTATTTTAATTTCATTTATAAGAAATCGCATTTATTTTTGTATATAAACGTACACTTTCAACGATATAAACACTGTTTGTAAGACTATTAAAATATTATATTGATATTTATTATAAATGATTTGATTTAAAATTAAATGATTAAAATTAATTATTTAATTATATAATTATTATTTATTTTCATTAAGCATGCAGTTTAGTTTCTATTTTTACAAATAATATAATATTAATTAAAAGAACAATAAATTATTAAATGATCATATACTACTTATTAGAGAAAAATTACATTAGATAAAAAATCTTTAAAGTACATTTTAAATTTTGTATTTTTATCAAATTATAGTTAAACGTTTAATTTGAATTCTAACAAAACAAATGTGTTTTAAAAATTTTAGGCTATTACATTTAAAAGTTTTATTTTGATATTATGACTTAAATAGAAATAATGTTTTATATAAAAACAACTAAAATATAAATAAAATACAGTTTTTTTATATTATGACTAAATTAGATATTTAAATAAATAATTTGTTGTTTTTGATAATGTTGATTTTAATCTTCAATAAAATAGATGTCATTAAATTTTGTTACTCTTAGTGCCTAGAAAGCTAAGTGCACAAATTTGTAAAAGGAATCATTCAAAGTGTACTTCTCAGTCTAGCAACTTGGTGGAGCATCATTCAAATAAACGTGAAAAGATGAATTCTACTAAACGAAATGAAAAGCCCGAGGATGACGTAAAGCATCAAGATGATATGATCGAAAACCTAAAATGTGCTATCTGCCTGTCAACTATTTACTGTTGTGTAAGTGCAACGCCTTGCCTTCATTCATACTGCGCTGCGTGTATATCTCAATGGCTTGATAACTCAAATAAGTGTCCAGTTTGTAAGGTAAAAATATCGGCAGTGACTCATAATCATCTGACTGATAATATAATCGAAACATGGCTCAAATCAAATGGCGGTAGAGTAGAATCATCCGAAGAACTTAAAGTCAAAGACCTACAAAACCGGATTGGTGAATTTCTTAATGTTCATGACGAAGAAAACTCTGATGTATCCGAGTCCAGTTCATTAGACGATGAAATAACTGAGTATATCAGTAGAAGGGTGCAAGGCGAAAGACGAAGGCGTCGACAACGTATATCTCCTGAGCCATATTTTCCAATATGTCGGCAATGCTTTAGCATTGAAGACAGAGATGAAGACGTTGGCGGTTTTATTTGCAGTAGAGATCAAAACCACATTACATGTGAATGCTGCACCGAAAAAATGCCTGATAGGCGTGTAGAGCTGAAACGATCTGCGAATCAACAACAATGTACCGTGTGTAAAGCCGTTTACTGTCACGCATATTGGGAGTGTAATTGTTTCGGTGGGTGCCTTTTTCCTCTTAAAAATTTACCGGAGCCTATGATCGATGAACGGATTCTGTTGAATAATGTAATCGAAACTGAATATTTTAAACAATGGATGGAGAAGAAAAACTATACCTGGAGAAATCTGATTGATCAAATGGTATCGTACGCTGACGAAAATCGTTATATGTTTAGCACACGTCAGTTAATAACAACTATGGATTTAGTTTGTCTGAAATGTGGATTTGATGAGTTTAGTAAATTTATATTCTTTTTAAGAAACATGAACTCCGATGATGAATCTTTTATTGAAGCTGAATCCAGACCGAAATGTTATTGGGGATGTAATTGTCGAACTCAGATGAATAAAGAAGATCACGCCAAAAGATATAATCACATATCGGAACAAACCCGGTTTACAAACCGAAATTAGTAACACCACTTGACATCTCTAGGATTTTGGTCTTTATTTTTTTCGTTTTATTGAAGTAAGGTGAACAACTATCTACTTACAATGTTTTTTTCTACCTTGCAATGTATTCAACTATTGTTAAGTAAACATTATAGTTTCCACTTTAAATTTAGAGTAATCCGGTTTTGGTTTTTCAAAAAAAGATAATTCAAATGTATAATTTACATGTCAGGTGCTGAGTGGACTTGATGAGACAAAGTTTAATCTTGTTTTATATGTGGGGCAATTGAAGTCCAATATTTGGATTGATAAAAATGGGACAATCGACGTCATAGATTTGGATTGATAAAATGTTCTTTTGGATTATGAGTATCACTCCTATAAATTGAATCTCAGAGTAGAAATTAAAATAATTGAATTAGGCCTATTCGGCAATCTTTCATCATTCATTATTTTTAATTCGCATAATAAACATGATTTTATGGGTTATGTCCATAACACCGCCATACCATGTTAACACCGGCAAACGGAAAATGATCTTAACTGAAACTAATTAACGTCATGTATCTATAAAGAAGAAATTGCAATTTAGACCATAAATTCTAATCTGAATACTTTGAATGACATCATTTAAACTATTCGCCATTTGACTGTTCTGTACTTTTCAGATTTTTTTGAAAATAGAGAGAAATAAACGTTTAAATATCGAAAAATTATTATGAAGGTTTTACTGACATAGTCACGAAAAACTCATTAATCTATTTTTGTATCTAAATGCCATTCCCAGAAAATAGAAATTGAATATTTCTTTGATATTTCGTTCGCTAACCGCGGACATTATCAAGAAGTATCTGAAACAATAAAACAAGTTAAGTTACAATGTATGAAAAACAAAATCATTTTGGACATTCAAATTTGTCTCTAGAATTTTGATAGCAACAGCCTCCATAACTAATCGGCGTTTTAAGTTAGGCTCGGAAATCAAAACTGACACATTGTCAAAGTCGATGTCATGCCCAGTTTGATGAGCATGGTCTGCTAATGCCGACTGCGCTGATGTTGTGAGTGCCTTCTTATGTTCTTTTAATCTTGTTTTTAGCGTACGTCCAGTTTTAATTAGCGTACGCCGATTGGTTATGGAGGCTGTCGCTATAAAGTTCCTCGAACCAAATTTGAATGTCCAAAATGATTTCGTTTTTCATACATTGTAACTTAACTTGTTTTATTGTTTCAGATACTTCTTAATAATGTCCTCGGTTAGCGAACGAAATATCGAAGAAATATTCAATTTCTTTTTTTCTGGGAATGGCATTTAGATACAAAAATAATTATTCCCCCCAGAATGTCTCATTCCGTTTTAAATCATTAAGCTATCTTTTTTGCGAATTATGATATACTTGATTGCTAATTTTTATGTAACAATATGTAAAATGAAAGTATGCATCAGGCACTAAATACTTTTAATAGAAATGCTGTTTTACATGGACACTGTCAAGTGTACAACTATATGAAATATAAATTGTTGTTACACCTGCCCTGGGACACCAAATGGTATACTCATAAATAAATCACCATTATTCAATTATGTTAATTTCTCCTCTGAGATTCAATTTATAGGAGTGATACTCATAATCCAAAAGAACATTTTATCAATCCAAATCTTGGACGTAAATAAATCACTTCCTCATAAGAAGGCATAAACACCAGGCAGCGTTCTATATATCCTCATTATATACATGTCATATGCTAAGTGGAATTGATGAGACAGTGACTACGTGAAAATATATACTTTTTTAGGTAAAATAGAAACGATCGAAGTGAAAAGTGATCAACTAGTTTTTATTGATTGATATTTAAAAATAACAATTCATTTAATTATACAATTCAATCAAAAATTATTTCATTATGTCAGTGACGACACAAACATGTCATATCATTAACATATTAAACATATATCATAGTACTTCTGTCAATTCCTTATATTGAATAGTTGCTAGGTCACACGAGGTGACTTTCGCATTGAAAACCAGCTACAGAATCCTTCCTTCGTGATATCCAATTCCATACACCCTGACTACTAACGGCACCATTGCCACAGCCGTTTTCGTTTCGCCCGCTTTTTGCCACATGTTGGTAGCCCCGGGCTCGTCAGAAGGCTGACTACCAACTCTTCGCCTTTTGAAATTTGACACATCCGAAATTCGAGCTGTCGCTCTCCGTACTTTGGCTTGCGCTCTTGACTGCTAGGCTACGAATCCAGGATTACCAGATTTCGCACAGTATATGAAACCTTCCATCATGATCTCCAGAAACTGCATTGTCCGAGATGCTCTCTTGCATGCTTATTATAGATTGTTTCGTATGGGATCATGAAGGTGGATACTGCTTACAAAACACACTGAACACACAATTCTGACTAAAACTCATCGATCAACTGTTGTTTAAAACTGTTCATTTTATATGTTGAATTCGGCGAATTCAATGTTATGAACAATTGAATTGAACAATTGAACGTTTTAAGGTGAATTCGATATGCTGTATTTGTAAGCATCGGTAACTTGTGAAGGCACAAAACAATAGAGCAGACATAAATGTCAATAGGTGGGATTTTATTTTATGTCATTAAGACGGAGTGATCATATTCGCCTTTAATGTACCTAGGCAATCTCGGGATTAGTCTTCTTTTCAAGAGGACGTCCCCCGGAGCAAAAACAAAAATTTCTTAAGCTCCTAATGTCGAGATATCCTACTATCGTGCGCTACGATTGAGCCCTCAGGTGTGTTAATGACCCTGATTGACTCAGTTGTAAAGTGTCTCGTTGGTGTTTGCTAGTGGGACCATATCCCACAATGATTGTTTGAAGAAGACTGACGGATGAAGTTAAAAATTGTTGACTCTGAACTTGTTCAATTTTCTCTGTTCTTCTCTTTTTAGTTTCCTATTAGAAGCATGTTTTGTATTTAACAAAATATATTATTATGATTTATTTAATATCTTTATAATGACAAAAATAATAAGATAATAAGATAACAATTAATATATTGTATAAACGTAACAACATTAAAAAGTTACAATTTTAAGTAATTTAATTGCGAATTATAAAGTCCATTTTATTAGTTGGCTCGTTTGTGTCGTGGATTGTTTGTAACCATCTTTTAGATATTACAGGAGCATCAATTAACATATCATCAACCTGAATTGAAAATGAATTAACAACATTATATTTAATTTGTTTTACTTGCCATGAAAATTAGTTTACTTGGAGACGTCGTATCAGTGACGATGGATGTTAGTCGCAAACTGCTTACATCATTTACTAGCATTCTGATAAATAACGAATATGAAATAATGAGTAATTGCTTAACATAATGATTTAATAAAATTATTAACAGTTTTCGTGAACCCCTAAAGTCTTGGTCATAAAGTCCATGATTTTTACTTAAGTCGTTTTCATATTAAGTCGATAATTTATAGCCACTATATTATCCAGTAACAAACAATTCAGTAAAAAAACATTTTAATCATTTAATATTGAAAATTAGCAAAAATTACTAATTTTAATTTTGCTTCCAACTGTAAATGTAAAAGTATTAAATGTAAATATTTCTTACGCAAAATATCGAATTTTATCGAATTTTGCTAAATCACATTTTAGCAACAGAAACCAGCTACGGTATCATTTCTTCAAACTTCATACACCTTAACTCACAACATTTCAGATTTTAACCAGACATATTGCTATTGTTTCGTACTATATATAATTTCCATTTTTAGAATCGGAAATTATATATAATATCATATATTATATATAATTTCCATTTTCCATAAACATAAAGCTAATCGGGCTCAAATCTTTTTATAAATGCTTGCTAATTGCTAACTACATCAAAATATAGAGAGAGCCAGACCATATTCATTAGGCTTTCGGTAAACCACTAGCCTTCTTCAATGAACATATTTGTACAATCGATTGTACAAATCAGAACTTGTTTTTGTAAAAAAATTTGAAAATTCAACTGATTACAATTTTGAAAAAGCCTACTTTCACTTAATAAAGCATTTTAATCAATATAGAATTCGGTAGTGCACGGAAGTGCTGAGAAAACAACGGCCCAGGATTTCTTTCAAAATACGGCATTTATAGAATATGGTGTTGCTTAATAGACTGGACTTTGATTCACGACTTTAAGTCACCATGTTACTTCTAGACGACTAATTTAGCATCGAAATGATGGAGTACTCGGCAACACTCACCAATACATATCTAGACAACAATTTTGGCATCGAACTGATTCACTCAGTGAATATTAATGATTTAACTATCATTAGTTAAAAATACGAAATGATAAAAATTTCGAGAAGAATTCAATGAATAAATAATATGATACATATTTTTATGAATATAAAATTGTGATTATTTAAATATTTTATGATTATTAAAAATTAATATTTAATATTTTTATGATTAATATTTAATATTTTTATGATTATTTTATGATTATTTTAAAAATAAATGAATCCAATATTTGAAAAAGAAAGTTAATAAATTTGTTTTGATTGTTAAATACTTACAATTGATAAAGCGATAAAGCGAAATGTCTAGTTTGTTCTGTACTTTACTAGTTTACTAATCACATATATTATATATATCACAAAAGCAATCGAAACGTAACCTAACCACTTCATCCGACTGGCGATGACTGCTGGGTGGTTAGGAGCGTCTCGAAGTGATACATTAGAGACTGATAGAGCTGATGATCAAAGTCCAATTAGCAGCACATATTGATTAAAAATCAATCGTAGCCAGTTTTGGCTCCTGGACTACAGTTTCGAGCGATTTTTCGCAATAACAATTTATAAAATGACGCATTCCTTTTGGAATCCTGTGAGAAATTCAGTGCCCTCGTAATCAACGGATACGCATTTGTGTCTTATATAAAGAATAACTAAAAGGTCCACACACGCAACAAGCCAGTAAAACTACTGATGTTTAAGCTAAATAACTAATTCAATTGATTAACACAAATAATGTATTTTATCGCAATTAATGAAGTCGTTAATACAGTAAAGAAGTTACAGAGAAGCGATAAAGGCTAAGAAGCGATTAAGACGAAAAAGCAAAAATATTTAAAAATATTCCTATATTAAAATTATGCCCTTAGCAAAATCAAGCCCGAAAACTTTTGTTTTAGCTCAATCAGAGAACATCGAATCTCAAATGGTACGCAGAAAGTGAAACTATTACAAAAACACTTGACCACAATTAGTCAATTTAATAAAAAATTAAAAATGAATTTAATCAAAATTATGGGTATAAATAATTACCCTCCATATGTGATAACAATTCGTTTACAGGTGCCATAATCCACAATAAGTGGGTCGACGTATACATATTCGTCTTTGAGTAATTGAGGAATCTTTAATGGTAATTCACTGGAATCAGAACTAAAGCACATTATTAAATAGGCAAATAATTAAATCTGATAAAGTGTATTAAAAGATGCATTCAAACAGAATAAAGCTACGTTTAAATTTTAATTTAAAAATTAAATCTATATTTAATATAGCAAGAATGTAATTTTGCAAGCATTCATTAATAATTATAATATGTTATTAGTTTAAATTATAATTGCAATTGGTTATAAGAATTTATTCTAATAATTAAATAATTATAATTAGAATTAAATTAATATTAATAATGATTATTAATATTAGTAATCATTAATGATTAATAATATTAATATTAATTATTATCATTAGAATTAAATTACTATTTTATAAATATATAAATATAGTAATGAGTTACTTACAACTATTTCATTATGACTACTTCAAAATGTAGATTGCAGGGTGTTGTGATCAACTTGTGTTCTAAGTTTACAAATATCGATCAAATTTGCTTCTCCTATCAAAGTTTGATCTATTTAAATC
>WNNJ02001455.1:0-12174 GCA_012934845.2 Pomphorhynchus laevis | reverse complement strand
GTTTACGCTAAGCTATTGGCCGGAGTAAATAACTATTTTTTGGTCAATCGTGTGAAGCCATATATATATCAGGTGCATTAAGTATCTTAAACAATGACTGCATAGTTACCATTATGAATGTAAATGTAAATTTATAAATATAATTATAAGACGGCTTTAAGAAAAAATAATTCTTCGATATGGATTTTTTCTTTATCTTAGAAAAATCATCGATATAATACTGTACTCTACCCACACCACTATGAGTTCGAAGCCGCATGCATACAGGTTTATCTGAATTGATTTTATTATCGTTCGCTCTATATCACTTAAAAATCTTACTGGTGTTCTGCTAGTTTTTGAATTATATGATGTTTGAACGTATTCAAAACTTTCAAATCATTAGGCTATTGAATACAATTTAAATATAGCGTGTTTGCCGAATCATAAATGTAAATTAAGCATAGAAGCAGTCCCAATATCCGGACCAAGGATTTATCACTATGAGATCGACGTGGAAATGCAGATATCATGTCATGTGGTGTTTTATTAGTAGCTGTTGAGATCAGAAAAAAATATTTATTTTTAAGTGGCAAATGCGTGAAGGCGCAAGCTTACATGACCACAACAACAATAAAAATCTAAATCATGTTTCGAGGAGGTAGGTACGAAGGCGGCATTTATATGCAATAAAGCAGGGAGCGCTGCGGACGTCGAGTGAGATCTGATTCCAGACGAGTGGAGCGGCGACGAGGAAGGATCGTAGACTGTAGTTGTTAGAGTAATTGGGAAGATGAAGAGGGAATTAGGGGAACGCGGTGATAGTGAGTTGGGACGAGTGTCGTCTAAGAAAGGGAGGTTGATGAACGATGTGGATCCGACAGCGATGAAACGTAAAGTTACGAGAAGGTGGAGTTGCATGAGGATGTGGATGGTGGGCCAGAATAGTTGGGCAAGATATGTTGATGTGTGGTCAAAGCGACGGATACGTAGGAGCACTCAAGCTGCGGAATTGATGATGCATTGTAGGCGAAGGATGATGGATTTTGGAGAATTAGCGAAAAGACTGATGCAGTAAGTGATTTTAGTGAAAAGAAGCGATGGAAAAAGAGACATACAGGAACGGAAGTCAATAAGGGGCAGATACAGCGGATGTCACGGAGAATTAAGTTCGACGAGCGGGCTTGTCGCAGACGAATGGTTTAAGGGAAATGTCATTATCGAAATGGAATCCTAAGAAAATGAGATTGTGGACTACGAAGATAATTGATAAGGCAAGATATAGAATGGGAAGAGATATGTTAGGTTGGCGTGAAGGATCCACATTATTTTAGACTTGTCTGGGTTTAGAACGAGACGAAGATGGGAGAGACGTTTGTAGATAGAAAAAAGACAGTTGAAGGCAGAAATTGCGATATTGTGTATGTGTTAGGCGGGTGCATGAGCATGTATGAGGATGTCATCGGCATATTGCATGACGTTAAAGGAGTAATATTTGTTAAACGGAGAGAGATCGCAGAGTAGAAGATAGAACAGCAGGGGTCCTAGAACTGAACCTTGTGGGGGCCCGCAGAAAAAAAAACGGATTTGAGGAGAGGATGATTAATTTGAACAGACTCGAAAAGAACGGTCGGATAGATAAAAGGCAAACCATGCTACGGAGGAGGAAGAAAAGCCGTAGTCATAACGAAGGCGAGAAAGGAGGATGGTGTAGTCGACGATGCCAAGGCCGATGAGAGGTCCAAGGAGATGAGAACACTGTATAGAGCTTTGTCACGAGAAATGAGTAGTTCGTTGTAAACTTTCATTCAGGCGATTTTTGTGGAGTGATTATAGCGGAAAGCGGATTGGAAAGGAGGGTACATATTAGATGAAGAGAGATAAACGTTATCTGTATTGAGATAAGGCGCTCTAAGAGCTTGAAAAGAGTGGGGAGGAGTGAAATTGGGCGATATCTAGAAGGAAATGAGGGGTCGAGCCATTGTTTCGTAAGGATGGGACGAACGATGGCGGATTACCATTGTGATGAAATGATACGACTGCGGACGGGATAGTTAAACAGGGTTGTGTGAAAAGAGGATATTGATGAGCATATATATTTAAGAATGGTGGTTGTCAGGGGATCGGTTGTTGAGGTTTTTTTGGTAAGGACATGATGATAGATGAGACTTCGGCAGGTGATACAGGGAGAATATTAAAGAGTTCCGTGAGGATGATGCGAGGCGAGTAGCAGTGAGATGGAATTGATACGGGGTTGTAAGGGAGCAACGTGAATACTTTTGTTTGAACAAATGACGAATAATAATAAGGATTTGTGTTGCAAGACGAAGAGGGGCAGGAAGGATTGAGTTAAAAGTATGCTAGAGAGACTTGGAGTTTAATGAGGTGTTGATTTTATGCTGCAAGAAGGAATTGCATTTGCTATTTAGTAGGTGGAGATGATACCGGCGAAGAGCAAGATAGGATGATAGACTCGAAAAGCATGACGGAGTCGAACGCTTTGAGAGTGGGCATTGGATGTCAAACCATGGGTAACGGTAAAGCGACGGTGAGGGTGAGGCTTGAAGGGCAAGAGAAGATCGAGAGTGTATGCGATTTCAGAGTCGAAAAGAAAGACAAGATCGTGTGGAGATAATGATGTTTTTATATGAGACGATTTAAGTAAGGCAGAGCGAATAATGGAGAGGTCAAGATTTCTCCAAGGGCGACGTAGAATTGTAGGTGTGTGAGGAGGGGTGTGGTTGTGAGTGAGATCAAGGGTGACAAGAAAGTGATCGGATAGACCAGTAGTGAAAATGGACAGTGAAGTGCAGGCAGCAAAATGATCGGGGACAGCGATGATGTCGAGTGCCCCATTAAGGATATGTGTGGGGGCAGTGGAGATAGGTTTGTAGTTATAGTTGGATAGAATGTTGATGAACTGGATGGAATCGGTGGAAGAGGGACGGTTAAGGCGGATGGTAAAGTCGCCTAGAACGAGTGAAGGGATTGAGGACAAAAACAATGAGAAAGGTGGTCAGCGAGTTCGGTAAAAAATAATGAAGTCGGAGCCGATGAACCAGGACGATATACAATGGCGAGATCCAGAATGATCGGGCTAGAAGAACGACAAGTTAGCAATTCAAAAAAGCAAGGCTGAAAGGGGGATTGATTTTGCGAAGAGATGCAGGCTGACTGGCGAATGCGACGATGACGGCATGATTAGAGAATTTAGAAGGTGGTGATCTGGGGGGGGGCGGATTCAACTGATGAGCAATCGACAGAGAGCAGACGGCGAATGGAGAGGTCGTCGGAATCAGAGTGTCATGGTTCGGTGAGGCAGAATATATCGATTGATTGTTTGGTGAATAGGTTGAGTATAAGATCGGATTTATTGAGAATATATCTAGTTTTGAGGAGGGCGAGGTGGAACCCGGGTGTGGTGGTGAAAGGGTCTAGCGGAGAAGACACATAGGGGATATTAAGTGCCATCAAATTTTGGGGCGGGTGTGGACAACTTGAAAATTTTCGTCTATGTTTTGGATGCAGAGATATGTTTCACCGTTTTCCTCGCGACGCCGTTTTTCGATGCGGGCTGAAGAGAGTTGAGCGATTTTGGAAGGGTTGCGATTGGGAAAATTCGAGTGGTTGAAGATGATGTGAGTTTAAATCGTTGAGGGAGGAAAAAGGACGCGTGAGAGTGATGCTTGAAAACTATTTTCAGGAGAGGGGCTTAGAATGATTAGATTGAGAAGATTTGTTTATGTGGATGAATGCGACAGGAGATATGTGCTTTAAAAAAGATGTTTTATCCGCAGGCACCAAAGACGAGAGGATGGATCTGAATGCGGAAACATCATGGTCGAGACGTGCTATTGAAGATAAGGATGTGGAAGAAGCGATATTAGTGACGATGATCAACGATCGCGAGAAGGAAAGCGTTTCCGTAAAGGAGGACGAGTGACGTGAGTGGGTGAGATCACAATAGGAGAGCTGGCAGTTGAGGATTTGGAGGGAGTTGGTTTGACGACGGGGTTATAGAGGATAGTGCTAATAAATAGGGTGGCAACGATTGTAAAGATTATGGTTGTTTGAGGACTGTAAAAAGTCGGGAGTGCGTGTATATGTCCTGGGTTTTTTCATTTAAATGTTTTTTATTTATAAGAAAAGTTGAACATTTTTTTTATTCAAATAAATGTTCGAATAATTGTTGTAAATCGAGATATACCAAAGAGGTTTATTCGAACATCTACAAACAATTCGAGTAAATAATTAAATGTGTCAGAACGATAGAAAACAGTTAAGAATCACCACAATCCTCCCACTTAATAAAATCGTCGAACCGTTTCGGTTTCCTTAACTTTCTTCGAGGTCTGTCTGAATCTGACCGAAGGGTATCGACATCTGGTGCCTCTGTTGTACGAGGATGTTCGTTCGTTATCGACACCACGTCATCGGTAGGAACCGTAAACGATATGCTATCGTCAACCGTGAATGATCTACTGCCAGTAGTCTGAACATCATCGGCGTCGATTAATCCTGGTTGTGTGTGATTTACCGGAAGTGTTTCCTCGGTACCTTCACTTTGGGTGTCCTTAGCCTGAAACGTGATATCAAACGTTGCTGGTCGTGATATCGGGGCGAGGTCGCGAGGCGAGACCATCGTAGTGCGTCCATTTGGATATTTAATCAATGCGGAATGGCGATTTGCTTCGACGAGTTGGACTTCCAACACTTTAGGATCGAACTTGCTTTTCTGTAGAAAGTTACGCACCAAGATTGGACCGGGCTCGCATAACCAACTGGGAAGGGATTTACCGTAACAGCTATTTCGACCGTATGAAAATAAGCGTTCGTGTGGAGACTGGCCAGTCGCTGTACTTAAAAGTGTGCGAATAGCGTTCAACGCCGTTGAAAGATACTGCTCCCACTTGTCGCTCAATTCACCTTCATCGACTAAAGCCAATTCAATAGCCTTCCATATGATGCCATTCATCCGTTCACACTGTCCGTTTCCTCTCGGGTTATACGTTGCAGTATGAGTAACATGTACACCTGCATCACGAAGAAACTCTCGTGTCTCTGTTGAGATAAATGCTGCGCCTCTGTCGGAGTGTATAGCCACCGGAGTTCCAAAGATACAGAAAAGTTGACGTAGGCAGTATATTACCGTCTTTGACGACATATCCGAACACGGAAAAGCCCATGGGAAACGAGAGAATTCGTCAACTACAGTCAAGAGATATCGGTTTCCTGTAGAATTCGACATTGGTCCTTTAAAATCAATAGCAAGACGTTCGAACGGTCGACTAGCACGCACAACTTCACCTTGGGTCCCTTTAAAATATCGCGGCTTGACGCGAGCACAAGTTTCGCACTTCTTCACGACGTCCCTCACTTCGTCGAGGCTGGCAGGTATATTTTTTGATCTGATATAAGCCCAGAGTCTCGTAATGCCCGGATGGCAAAGTCGTCTGTGTAACTCCTTTAGATTTTGTCCAGTGAACGAAACAGCAGTACATTGAACTCGAGAGAGTGTGTCGGCCGGAACATTATTCTTGCCGGGACGATAACGAATTTCATACTCCAATTCGGAAAGCTCGAGTCTCCACCGGGCAATTTTATCGTTTTTTATCGAGCTCTTCGTGGAAGGCTTGAACATGAATGATAGCGACCTCTGATCGCAGACAATCGTCAATTTTCTTCCCACTAAGTAATGTCGCCAATGTCGAGTTGCTTCGATGATGGCCAATGCCTCTAATTCAACAGCCGGCTGCAACTTCTCTGCCTTTGTTAGAACTCTTGAGAAAAATGCCACAGGTCGCTCCTCCTGTGACAGCACCCCTGAAATAGCAACTCCTGAGGCATCGGTTTCCAGAATGAAAGGAAGATCCTCACAAATACCAGCCTTACACGCCTGACTAAGTTCGAGTCGAACGATGTTAAAAGAACGTAATGCATCCTCGTCCATTGGGAAAGTGTCACAGCAAGCAAACGATCTAATTTTGTCTGAGAATCTTGAAATCCATCCGGAATAATAAGTTAACATACCAAGAATACGTTGTTTATCTTTCAGTGTACGAGGAGCATCCATTCGAAGTAGTGGCTGCAATCTACTTGGATCGGGCTTGACTGAGCCCTCTGTGATTGAATATCCCAAAATACTGATAACAGGACTAGCGACGACAGATTTGTCCTTGTTAATATCCAGATTGTACTTTTTCGCGATCCTCAAAAATCGTGCTAAATTAGTGTCGTGTGCTACCCTGTCTACACCGGTAACGATCACGTCATCCAAATACGCATAAACACCCAAAAGATTTTCTGCGTTTATAATAGAATCCATAATACGTTGAAAAGCCGCAACACCGTTCTTTAAACCGAAAGGCATGCACCGATACTGGTATAGGCCCCCAGCCGCCTCAAAAGCTGTGTATTTGCGATCGCTTTCTACCAATGGAATTTGATTATATGCATTTTTAAGATCGAATACACTGAACCACGTACACTTGGATATCTTATCTATAAAGTCATCGATTCTCGGTAAAGGATAAGCGTCAGAGCGTGAGAATCGGTTGATCGTAGCCGCATAATCGACTACCATACGCCGTTTTCCATTCTTGTTAGTAACAATTAGCACCTGTGATCTCCAAGGAGAAGAACTTTTTTCAATGACACCGTCTTGAAATAGCCTCGCTACCTCATGCTGAATGAATCGATATTGATCAGGCGTTCTCCTTCTGCTTTTTGTTTGAATCGGGATGCAGTCTGCGCTTAGTTCGCCTATCACTCGTGCCGGTTCGATGTTCATAAGATTCACAACCGTCTGTAAAATCAGCTCGTTACCGCTGCCGCCGAAGTTAAGCCGGAAAGAGGACAATCGTTTCAAAAACGGAATACCCAGAATGACGTCTGTATACAAGTCATCTAATAGGATCAAACGTACACCGACGAAATCTTGCCCATTGCACTTAATCGTCACAAATGCCTGTCGGTTCAGTCTTTTCGTGCATTTCGTAGTAGCCATACTGACCGTTTCGTTGCAACGAATAATCGTCAGTCCACAGCGTCGTGCGGCATTGGACGAGATGAAGTTGCCGCTGCTACCAGTATCCATTAAGGCCTGTAAGGAATGCTCGTTAATCGTAACTTTGATAGTGGACGGAGCTAACTCTTGATAGAAAGGTGATGACACGCTCGCCAATGCAGCAGTATTCACAGAAAATTTTACTGGTTGTGACTGCCCAGAACGACAAACACGTGCGAAATGTCCCGTTTTTCTGCATTTATTGCAAGTGGCATCTTTGGCCGGACAACGTAATCTAGGATGTACCATTCCACCACAGAAGAAGCATCGTTTCTTCACTGTTGATAGTTGTATTTCGGTTAATTGGTTATGATCGTTGTCAAATAGAATGGAACTTGTTTCTGCGGGTTGGGGCAGCGCCGCCATCTGTATAAACTGCTCAGACGTAGATGTAGTGTAAGTGTTCGCTTGTATCTCAGCTTGCTCAAGTGAACGAGCCAATTTGAATGCTTCATCCAGAGATAACGTTGTATACTCTAGTAATCGTTGACGGCTCGATTGCGATCGGATACCGCGAATGAATGAATCTCGCACATACATATCGTGGTGTTCCATCGCCGAAACTGCCTTGAAATCACATCGTTTTCCTAGTTCCAATAGGTGAAGATGGAACTGGTCAATCGTCTGATGTTCTTGTTGTTGACATGTGGAAAGTATGTGTCTATTGAAAATTACGTTGGGCTCCTTAACGAACATAGTCTGCAGTCGACCCAGAGCTTCATCTAAGGTTGTACAATCGTCAATCGTTCGATATAGATCACAGGAAACGGTATTGTGAAGCATAGGTAGCTTGTGTTCCTCTTTCATGTCTGGGATTGTGTTCAAGAATACTTTGAAGCGGCTTACCCAGTGATTCCAAACAGAAGACGCGTTGTTACTGTTCGGTTCTAGAGACAAACTTTCGGGTTTGAGGAACTTCTCCATGATATACAATGTTCGAATAATTGTTGTAAATCGAGATATACCAAAGAGGTTTATTCGAACATCTACAAACAATTCGAGTAAATAATTAAATGTGTCAGAACGATAGAAAACAGTTAAGAATCACCACAATTTTTATATTTATATATAAGCGTGCTGGCAATATTTTTAAAGAAATCTCGAAGTGAACATTTATGTCAGCCGTTGGATAGATGGAATTTTTCATTCGTGTATAAAATCTTTTAGAATTTTACTATGGGAGCTGCCGTAAACACGGATGTATCTAATAATGAAAAATATACAAACGATATTAAATTGGATAAATCTAAAACGAAAAACTCATTTAAAAATAAAATACAAAGAATTTTCGACATAGTTAAAAAGAAATTTCGCTTGCACAAAAAGAAATCAACTAAAAACAGTATTAAAAAGTGTGTAAGTGTTTTATAATTATGGCATATTATTTAAGTGTCGATTGACGTATTATTCAGGAGTCGTCCAATGCATCACAAACCAAAATGTGAGTAGTTTACTTTTATTTGCAGATTCATAACATAAAATGTATATTTTCTGTTTTCTTAATTATAGATCGAAAATATATTTTCTTTCTATAATAAATGCATCTTAATTACTTAAATTAATTTAAAATAAAAGTCAATTTTTGCTATTTTATGAATTGACTAATAAATAACGTGCGATTTATAAGAATGAGGATTAGAGGTCATCACGATAAACCTGATGTGTTCATCCTAAGAGGCTGTCTCCTATTGTCTAATAAAACCCAATAGGTAACTTATTTCGTATTATTAAAATATTTTTTTATTCCATAATAAATGCATCTTAATTACTTAAGTAATTACTTATATTCATAAAATTTCATTCACTTTTATTATATGTCCATTTTAGTATATTTTCTATTTTACTACATCAAATTTTCTATCGAAATAATGTGACTATTTAGAATAAATAAATTTTTCACTCCCAATATTCGTTTCTATAAATTTACGTCTTTTAAGACATTTAATTGATATTTTTAATATTTCATTTTCCTATCAAAATATACTTTGTTAATTTATAAATAAATGAATGCACATGCAAAAATATATTAATTGTAATTTCTTGTTGATTTATATATTTTAAATATTTTTTAATTAAAAAAATTTTTGATTAAAATATTAATATGATTTTAAATAAAACCAACATTATTACATAATATAGCAATTCTGAAAATTTCATTATTTAATGTATTATATTTAATATTATATGGTATGCATGAATGCTCATGCAAAAATATGTTTCTTGTAAATTTAAATATGTCATATTTACGATATAAATTAATATTAGTTTTAGTTAATGTTAATTTAATGTTCATATCTAGATATACACCTTCTTTATCATTAATATTGGTTTTATTAATAATGAGTTGTTCGCTTATTGGATAAAAATTAGACTTAAATAATAAATAAAAATTAAATAAATAATAAATTATTAGGAATGCATGAATGCTCATGCAAAAATATGTTTCTTGTAAATAAAAATACGTCATCTTTATGATATAAATTAATAGTAGTTTTAGTTAATGTTAATTTAATAATCATATCTAGATATACACCTTCTTTATCATTAATACCGAAATAGTGTTTTATACCAGTATTAATTTCGATTATCCTACAATATTTTTTGAAGTGTGCTTTAATTACTTTAAGTATTTTATTCATATAGACAGAAAGTGGTTTTAATGTACATTTAAACGCACTACATATGAACCTATGTTTTATTGGATTTTTATGTAATTTTGGATTCCAATATAATATAGGTATAGTTTTATTCCCTGATTCAATTTTTATACCCTTTTTATTCATTATAGAACAGTGACTTGTAATAATTGTTTCTTAATTTAAATCACTACATTCATATGTTGCGTTTATATTTATATCATTATAATTAACTTCTTTCATCAGTATATCATAATAAAGCTTTTTGCATATGAAGACAAATAATATAAATACAAAGCATATGAAGACAAATGACAATTCTGGCAATTATGGCAATTCCCAAATTTTCATTATTAAATGTATTATATTTTATATTATGTGGTATGCATGAATGCTCATGCAAAAATATGTTTTTTGTAAATAAAAATACGTCATATTTACGATATAAATTAAAAGTAGTTTTAATTGATGTTTATTTAATGTTCATATCTAGATATACACCTTCTTTATCATTAATATTGGTTTTATTAAGAATAAGACTACTTAAATAATTGTGTTCGCTTATTTAATAAAACTTATCAGAATTAAATACACATTTATCATCAATATATCGAAACATATATTTCGTATCCATATATAATTTAGATTTATTTTTTAAAAAGTTATGAACAAATTCATATTAGATTAAAAATAAGTCGCTATAATTGGCTACTATTACATTTCATTGAAACACCTTTTATTTGTCTAAAACTGTATACATTTTATTGTTGCATTTATGCTCTTTTAGTTTCCCGGAAGTATGCGAAATTTCATCGTGGTCAGAATCGCTCTCAAATATTCTATCAAGTCCATGTGCGTTTTCCGTTATTATAAGTTTGTTCATAATTTAAATTAAAAGTTTAAAGGATCGACGCTGATGAAAATAAAACAAGCTAATAACAATCATTAAAAATCCACGCAGTCTTTTGTTTTTAGAAAGCGGTTTTACAATCGATTCTAATGACTTGCTCAAAGTATCCGCAGTACTATTTGAGATGGGAATAAATCAGTTGATTTTATGTAGCACTTATAAAATGCTTTTCGTGTAATACTCGCTATACCTTATTTGTTCTACAATCCTTAATTCATTTATTCCTTAATTTTAGATAAAATTTGAGAAAATTAATAAATTTCAGATAATTTATAATAATTTAAAAATTATTAAATTATTGATTAATAATTTTTAATAATTTACTTAATTTAATAAATATAAGGAAATGCATATTTACTTCCAAACAAAAATTTTTGATATTCACTCTGTTATCCTTATCAGAGTTTGTTAGTCAAATAAAATACTCTTGATATTTCATATAAAAATACAACGATTATACACAATAAGATATTATCTCACAATAATGATAGTTTATATTTCTTATATTTTATTGTCATTTTGAAACTATCATTCAAGTATTCGTATAAAATTTAAGATTGAAATAATTGATATTTTTTGAAATAATTTGAAATAATATCAATCTTTTATTCTTCAAATTGAACAATATCAGTTAAGGATATAAGGGGAGAAACATAATTGCCTTTTAAATTTTGCTTGTTCCTATCAAAATATTTAAATTTATTTTTCTGATTGTGCACGATATTGTCCTCACAGGGATTTTTCCTATTTTTGATACAGCAGAGCGCTACTAATCAGCCTGGGTGGGTCTCATCAACTGCTGACCTATATCGACCCTTATTATACACAGGAAATGATCAGAGATCTCGATTCTGTATCATTTATCGCTCTCCGCCCTATGAATTAAAATTTTACTCCCATTGATAATGCTTTTAGATTTCGATTGTTCTTATCAAAATATTTAAATATTCGATGCCAATTTGTCCTGAATTTTCATTAGGGGCATAATAATTTCGGTAGTGAAGATTTGACTTATTACTCTGAATTGCATCTCCACCATGGAGATAATTAAATGATAATAATAAATAATATAAAATATAATAGATATATTACAAATAATAAATAAATTATATTTATTATAATAAATACATTTAATAAATACAAACATATACAATGTCGGTAAAGTACATGAATTTTATATAATTCTGAATTAAATTTGATAGTTTAAATTATTAAATATATTGATATGATAAAATAAATTGAGATAATAAAAAATTAAATGAGAGGATAACCTTTAAAATAATAAGATAATAAGATATAAGTTACATTTAGACTATTTTCTAATAATTAGTTCATAAAAAAATTATTTTTGCACTATAATAATCTATTCTGATGATAATAAATGCCAAAACCTGATATCATAACATTTCTTCCTGATTAATTCAAATCTTTATTCTTATACGCGGGTATATATTGAAGTCATAGCAGTTGATGATGACGTCCAAGCTATATGGTCGCTTAACTGAGATAATTTAAATTTAAATTTATAATTGAAAAATACAATTTATAAATTTAGCATTCAATATAAATATAAAATATAAAAT